>JAXQQM020060879.1:0-47858 GCA_034641835.2 Pinus albicaulis | reverse complement strand
GCTAACATTGACTAAGTCATGACGCAAATTCTTGAAATTTGCAGAACAGCAACTATAATTTGCAGAAATAATTTTGTTTCTACAATGGTCAAACTTCAAAGAAGACTGAAAAAAAGATTCACCTTGCCAACTATTCACATGGCGACTTTTTTCTGAATGAACCCTGTACTTGTGCCGAATCTCGACCAAGTTTTATCGCCATACCAATCTTCCATTCTGAAACCAACAATGACCCTTGCTGAACTGTGTGCCTTCTTTTCTTGCATGCCTTTCCATCTCATGGACTCTTGCACCGCTTTGCACCAACACTTCGTTCTCTGCACCGATCGTCACCAAAGGTACCTTGTGCAACAAATTGTCATCTTCTTTCAAAGATGAACTGTTATCAGACTGAAACATACCATCATTTGTACCAGCAATATCATGGAAAGGTAAATTTACAAAATCTTGTTGTTTAACCATTAACAAAGTCAGATTTTGACTTGCATTAACTAGCCTTTTCAATTGACCTGCATGGACTAAAGAAGATTCTAGCTTCTTCTTATGTGCTCTCACAATGTACTCTTTTCCATCCTTGAACAAGTGATACTTATTCTCATGGCGATAGAAGATCGCCTTTCTATCATATAAATATGGACTACACAACACAACACCTGTAATTTCAAGCAGTACTACATCCAGTTCAACCCAATCAACATACTGAGCTATTATGGAGAAGCGCAAGATGCAGTTTCTTGAGACTTGTAAATTTGCATCCTTGCATATCCACCCAAGTGGATAAGGCTTTGGATGTGGAATTTTCTCAAGTTTCAGTTGTTTGACCAAGTCTTATGAAATGAGATTAGCTTGAGACACACTATCAAAAAGTGTGTCTATCTTTGTGTGGTTTGAGATTATCCTCACATGAAATAGCTCTATCCTCCTCTTTTCATTTTGAATTTCTTTGTGACATTTTAATGTGCTAGAACTGGGATTTGTGTCTTATACAACCTCTTTCCCCTTTATGTTCTTTAAAACCATGGTGATACTTTTTGTCTCATCACCTGATTCAGACCCTAAGTCCTATTCAACAGTTGCAACTGTTTTTCTCTTTTCTTTGGTCTTGTCTTTGTTTTTATATTTCTCTGGTTTCAGATCCGGATGAAGCTTCCAACAATGATCTTCATTGTGGATTGTTTTTTAACATTTCTTGCAAAATAATTTCCCTTTTTCATTTCTAGAGTTTGCAATCCTTTTTCTTCATTTGCTTTTAAAATCACTACCCTCATTCAGTGCATCAAAAATGTTTTTCCCTCTAGCCTCTAAATGCATAGCTTGAACACAAACTTCGTCTAGACTAGTAGGATTAAACATAAGGATAGTATGTATAAGGCAATTATGCAAACCACCTATATACTTCAGCAAAGTATCTTGACTTTGTAATTCTACTCCTAACAAGAGTGCTCTTCTCCTAAACTCTTGAGTGTATTCTTGAACACTTTGTCCTTTAAGCTGTCTAAAGTTTTGTCAATTCATTATAGCCTTTTGTAGATGAGCAAGAGGATAAAATTGCTCTTAATTGCGGAAATAAATCCAACCCATGATAAAGTAAGCTTACCATGTTTTCGAATTTCCTCTTTGGTCTTGGCTTCCCACCATAACAAAGCTGCTCCTTCCATCCTTAATGAGGCTAGCTGAATCTTGGTGTCGTCATCATGAAGGTTTTGAATCCTTAAATAAACTTCCAATTGTCTGATCAAATTGTCTAGTTTCTCTGCATTGACTTCACCGTTAAACATTGGCAATTCAAATTTGACATCAAGCTTTAGAAAAGGATTTTTACCAGTTGTTTTTTACTTATGTGACTGATTTACCGAAGTCGAAGAAGATGATGTTGAGGAAGAGGATGACGATGGAGATGAAGAATCACCATTTCCTCCATTCCCTTTCTTTGACTTATCCTTGTCATTCTTTCCTACTGAGGAATCCTCTCCTTCTTTTTGGTTTTTAGATCCCTCTCCAGCAATCCTATCATTTCTTTCTTGATATAGGATCCTTACCATTTCATTCATATCCAAGAAAGCTTTCAGAAATACCCTTTCTTCTTCCTTGGGATCCATCTCTTCATGAGCTTCTCCTTCTCTTGAATACATGCTTGTAGCTGCTTCTAGGGCTCTTGGAGGTGGTTCTCTGACCCTTCTTGGTTGTGGATTATTTTTTTCACTAACCAAGTTTCCTTCACCTCTCTTGATTTTTAACCTAGTTAGCATCAAAACTTGCAAACAATGACTTAATCTTTGCACAAAACAAATGCTGAGTAAAAACTCTAGCTCAAAACCATAAGCTTTGATACCAATCTGATCTGAAAATGTGAGAACTTCTTATTTCTAATACAGATATTGACTGTAGGGGCATTTACTGGACATGTCACCTTTAAAGAAAGGATGAGATCCAGAAGCTATATGGCCCTTTACAGACTTTTCCTAAAGAAATAATAGAAGTAATCACTAATGATCTGGAAATAAAACTACTTGTTTGCTGGTGCAAGGTATTCATTATCCATAAACTTATGTGTGCAAACTGTTTTATATGTTTTGCAATTGGAACAAAATGCTTTTGGTAAATTTCTGAGTCTTTTTGTGTGTAGGAGGCTTATTTCTTTTTACTATTTAACATATTTAACTCTCGAAAAACACAGCAATATAAATCACATATATAACACAGCATATGATAAGGCAGTTCACCCCTCCTGGGCTACATCTGTCGGGTCCAAGGACCCCAAATGGGCATGTCCTTGCTCTTATTATGCTCAAAATTAGTTATACAGTGTGAATAAAGCCTAAACAGGCAAAAATATCTGTAGAAATGAGTTCAAAACACTTAAAACAGTAAATATAGGCTTTTGTTTCACCTCCAAAGATTAACCATAGCCCAATACAGCTCCAACACTCCCTAGGCCCTGATGGCTCTCCAAGCTTCTCTACTGAAAAGTACCTGAAGATGAGCTCTGTTGCCTCTGCAACCTACACCATTGGCTCTAGAATTCTCAAATTATCCAAAATCAAAAAAAAAAATTATCTCCAAATGGCCTTTCCTAGCAAAAGTTATGACCCAAAACAGCTTTTTCCTAATCAGGGCTAGAAAACCTCCTCCAAATATGGGAGGACTACCAGTTAACACAGCTAATTTAGGCTCCACGCCAAATTGGGAAAATTCCGCCAGAATCTCCGCTACGGTTAGGGGCTGGCATTAAAGGTCACGGGGGTCATGTGACTGCACCCATCGGCATATAATGTTGGAGCAATGGTTATATAATTGTTACATTTAACGCTTTACGAAATCTCCGTCGTGGGTCATGTGGCCTATCCACATAGCATTTAAATTAATCGCTTAACACGTATCTGCTTTGGAGTTAAGCGCTTGGATCCGCGCCACGATGATATGGTAGAGGGGGCTGGCCCCCTTATGGGCCCACCCAAATTTAACATAAACTTTCAATATGCTCTTTGCCCCATAAGAGTTAAGAATCAACACAGCGCGAGCGATCGGGCGCGTTGGCTACCTACCCATCGACCCGCGTTCGAACCCTGTTGACTATGATAAATTTTGCACAACCATTTCTTTGAACTATTGGGGCCATGTGGCGGCCTCCGGGCAGGCCACGTGGCGCCCCCTCATTGATCTGTTCAAAATATTCTGTGGAATATTCCTAGAATATCCTGTGGAATATTCCTTTTTTAATAATTCTTTTATTCAAAGTCAAAATGAGTCAAATTGGGCTTTTCCCTTAAATTGAGAAACTTCAAACTTGAATATCTTTCTCATACAGCATCGGTTTTGAGTGTCATTCACGGCTACAGGATCGTTTTGATGAGACCTTTCCTGTCATTCTAGTTTCAACCAATTCTGAGCAAATAAAATTTTGAGCATTTTCTCCAATAGGACATGATCACCTGTTCACCTACAGATAATAGAAAACTCGAACATGAAGGTGTCAGGATCCTCAGAAGTAAGGCCATGGAAATTTGGAAGGGTTGAGGGACTGATATTCTTCATTCTAGTTTCTCCATCTGTTTCTCTAATGGGAAAGACTCATTGGGTCCTAGTTTCAACCATGGCTTGAACTGGTGAAGCAGGTTCCTTAGGTGAAGCAAGTTCCTCTTCTTCTCCAATAGGTTCTTCAAAGTTTTCAAATGGTTCACCTATGGTGTGTTCAACCTCACAGTAACTGAAGAAGAGTGAAGGGTGAATGTGTGGGGATGTGGGGGTTTTTGGTAAGAATTTTCCTTGGTTATCCCTACTCCTACGAGGCATGAAAGTGAAATTGTTTTTGTTTTTTTCAATATTTTGGAACTGAATGTAAAAGAAAAGCAGAAAATAATGCTAAAGTAGAATCAAACATCTACTTAGACATGTCCTCGGCAACGACGCCAAAAAGTGGGGAGCCTTGATATTGCACCAAGAGTGCTGCAACTCCCAGAGGCTACTCAACTTTATTTTATCAACCCAGGGTTGGTACAAAATTGGAGGTGACAGTGCTATATGCACAGTAGCTGAGTTCTACTCATGTCATCCTCTTCTAAATTCTACAATGAGGTGCTACTACTAGGGTTACTTCTAGGAAAAGAAGTTTGTCACACTTCCAAATGCAATCTAAGACTGGAAATAAATCATGACCATTACTCTATCAACAGGGAAAGAAACTACTCTAGATCACACTGATTCATCTAGCTATATGCAAGAAAGAAAATTCACACTTAAGCTAATGAAAGAAATGAAATTACACTAAGTGGCATTCATAATCTAAATTTCTGAAGTGAATTGCAGAAAGGAAAACTAATGTAGAGCACACATACTGAACCAAATGAGTAATTGAATCCTTTCTATCTTATGCTTAAATCTTGTGTTTAATGATGCATCTTGAAATGAGCTAATCACACTTTTAAATGAATTTTTTTTGCAGCAAAAGGAGGAGGCATGAAGGTGGTGTAAGAGGGTCCCTGGCCCAAAGGTTCAGGGTTGAAGGTCTGTTGGTGGCTTGGATAGGCTTATATGAGGTGAAAGATTGATTTTGGGTTGAGTGAGAGAGTGGTTGGCACTGCTACAAAAAGTTGCCACAAGATGTCCTGGAAAGCTACAGGAAACAGGCCATGGGGATTTTGAGGCTGGAAATGGTGAGGAAAAGTTTAGAAGAGGTGTATTGGAGGTAGATCTAGGTGGATGAAGGGTAGCCAACCCCTTGGCCAAGCTCAGAACTCTTCACAAATCTTGTCTTGCACCTCCAAGGTGGATCTTGGTGATGTGGTGGTGATTTCCAAAAATAGGGTTGAATGTGACTTAGATGGAAGGTGCTTGATGAAGGGTGAAGACTGAAGTTGATGGTGTTGAATGGGTCCTCCTCTACTACTTTATTCAAACTTTCAATCACACAACCTGTTCATGCATTCATCATTGACAAATATATCATAATAATGGTGGAAAAGTTGAGTTGAATTTAAATAAACCTACTATGCAACTATAACAAAAACCTACCTCTGTATCTACAACATGCTCATAATAAGCAAATTAAACTATCTAACTTTTCCAAGAAATCATAAACTAAAAGACATTTTGGTCTGTGGTGAATACATTCCTCCTTAAGCTCTAGTGGAAGAGGTGAGAGAGTGAGGCTTAGCACACAGTTTTGAGGTTCGCTATGCTACCAAACAAGAAATGAAAGAGATTAACTATTGCAACATAAGAGAAAAAACAAGTACATAAGAGAGATTGAGGCTAATGGATTGGGCTCTAACCCACAAGCTCAGCTCCCTGAAACTAACTCAATGGAGAAGAAACCAAATCTCATTTTATTTCATAACTAGTCATGTACATAACATGTGAAAGTCAAAAATGTCTAATACAAGAGCCAAGAGTGCTCTAGCTACATCCAAAAATCGAATCCTAGTGAGCTCTTTCTCTAGCCTATTTATCCTAAAGGGTAGCTACCAACATCTCCCTAAAAAGTAGGTATCGGTTCCCTTGGAACTCAAGAGAAGTGTAGCTTGGCTCCCTTTGATATTTCTCTTGCTTGGCTGCCTCTAATTTCGCGTTGTTGGAGGAGAATCTCGAGGAGATATTAGTTGCCTTTAGGATTTAAGGAGGTGGTCAACCCTCCTACAATCACTCGTTTTCTAATCTCAACCTTATTGTGCAATCTTCCACAAAAATGGCATATTCCCCCGATTTTCCTGCATTTAAACCACATTAGACCTCGAAGCATGACAACCCTTAATACACCATTCTCACTATACAAAAAAAGACAAAATACAATTAAATGTGAGAAAGAGAGAATAATTAGGCTAAAAATGTGACAATTAACCCCTTAAAATATACCTAATGATGGTTCTCATCACCAATATCATGGCTTATCAATACCACATACTCAAAATACCATAACTCAATTCTTCTAACAAGTGTTCATATAACATTTCTTTTAATTAATGAATTTAATTAAAATGAAAAAAAAAAAGCATAACTATTTGGATAATAAAATACAAATATAAATAAAATAGTGCACTCATATAAATTAAATGGTTGTTAATTATTATTATTATTATTATTAATGATAAAAATAATTAATATTTAAGTTAAATATATATACATTTAAAAAAAAACATGTAATAGTTCATTAATAATCATCCAGATTCACCCCTACTTTATCATAGATAATAATCTGTAAATAGGATTTGTTACAATACCATGAGCCAATACCATGGCTTATCAATACCACATACCCAAAATACCCTAACTCATTTATTATAACACTTGTTCATATAACATTTCTTTTAATTAATGAATTTAATTAAAGGAAAAAATACCATAACTACTTGGATAATAAATCTCAACCTTTAATTTGTGCATATTACTAAGAATATTCCATGAGGATTAAATTCGTACCATCCACTTAATAATTATTGATATATATTCCAATATAAATATGTTTTAATTTTAAAACTAATTTATTATTTATTACTTTTAAATTATTCCAAATAATTAAAATAATTATAATTACGTAACGGAGGCTTGTGTAATTCATGATTAAAGCAAAACTCTTCTGCATAAATCAAGTAAGTTTTAGGACCAGTAAATTCCTCATGATGAACCTCACTAGCTGTTCGAAACTCAATGATGAACCCCAACATGTCGGTCCTAAAAATTGATGTGATTTATCAGGAAGAGTTTTTGTTTTAAAGTATAATTGATATAATCCATGTCTTTAAATGATGATTGATATAATCCACCTCTTCTCTTGGGCTTGGAGTATGCACTTAAACTACTTATGCTTTGATAAGAGCACATCTTCTTAGGATGTAAGGAAACATATTAACGGCCCAAGATCCAAAAGCATCTGGTAGTAGTGAAATTCTACGCCCTTATGGACCACGGTTACAGGTGGCTTGGTTTTCCTTGAATAACAGTGATGATTCAACCTACATTTATTGATAACAATGGGTGATGGTTGTCCATATTGTTGGTTTGATAGCTGAGTTATAATAGGTTTTCTCACTATTAGAAAAAAAAAAACAAAGTGAATTTTATATAACAACAAAACATCCAAGTATAAAAGGGATAAAAGATATAAATAAATGAAGATATTGATTGTGCTAAGAGGGGCTCTCCAGCCCAATGTAGAAGAGATGTTGTCATGTCCTGTTATGTTATGTAAACATCTTGACTGGGTTAAATAAAAGAAAATAATAATAATATGGGTTGCAAATTACAAAAATTAAGGGCTCTCAAGCCCAGTGTAGAAGAGATGTCATGTCCTGTTATGTTATGTAAACATCTTGACTAGGTTAAATAAAGGAAGAAGAAAAAAAATTTAATAATAATATATGAGTTGCAAATTACCAAAATTAAATTAAATTAAATTAAAATTTGTAATTAATTATAATTATTAATTAAACGAGACTAAATTCATCTTAACTCTACATCTACCAACCACCCAAAGAGATCAAATCTTTTAAGGTGCAAACCTCTTTTAGAGTGAAAATAGATTATTGGGCCAAGAGACTCAATATCAAAGAGATGTTGTCCTATAGTGTTATGTTATGTAAACATTTTGATTTGGTCAAATTACACAAAACTAAAAAATAAATTAAATTAAAAATAAATTGTAATTATAATTATAATTATTAATTAAAACATTTTGACTAATTTAAAGACATATAAAAATAAATATAAATAATTATAATTATAATTAATAATTAAACTAATCTAGATTCATCTTAACTCTGAATCTACCCCGCATTAAGAGGATCAAATCTCTTGAGGTGCAAACTTCTTTTAGACTTAAAAAAGATTTGATCCATCTGAGCTCTTGGTAGCTCTGAAGTTGAGATAGGATAGGTTTGTATACCAACATTTAAATATATGGTTAATTAATTATTTAAAAAAAATAGTTAATATATTAATTATTTATTTAATAAAAAAAATCGTTTTGCCCATGAGAATTGTTGATAAGAGTTAGTCCCTCCAATGTTTTAGTCTGTCCAATGTTATATTTAGGGTGGACACTTCACCCATCCTCACTGACCAAAAAGCTAAAAAATGTATGGGGAGTGCCTAAGAGTCCTAAGAGTGCTAAAAATTTTAAAAATAGATTAATTAGGTGGCGGTTAGAGGAGATTAATAGATTAATAAATTAATTAGATGACTGGGTCCAACTGAAATATTATACGAGCATCGTCTATGGGGTCTTGGTTAAACGGTGATGAGGTGGGTTGTTATGGCACTCATCACAAGTTCAATTCCCTTCCCCAATATATATATATATATATATTATACGAGTATAGTTCTATCTTAATTACCGATCTAACATGAGCCTAAAGTGGTGCAATTTTCTTTAGAGTGCAAAATACAATGTGTTATTTTTCATTGTTTAAAATGTATTTTTGAATGCTAAATAGAGTATATATATAGGACCAACTAAAAATTTTAACCATAAAAAATTATTTTTTTTTGTATATATATAGATATATATGAGCCTCAATGAAATAATTATAAAACAAGATTAATAATAAAAATTAGAAGTTTTTCTAATATATTGGAATTTAATAAAGATTTATTGGAATCACAAATTTGAATTGTGAATTTTTCAAATCTATATTTAAGATTAAAAAAAAGACAAATCCTTCACGTTAAAAAAATTGCATCTAGTTGAAACTCATGCCATCATGCCATAAAGATGGAGCGATCCGCTGTAAATATAATACCATGTGTTTGACAGCGTTACAATCAATGGCGGCTACCATTTTTTGGTTGCGGAATAAATTCTATATGCTGCAAAATTGCATATACAGTTACGTGGTCAGTTCAGTACGCTAAGCTCTATAATTTCATTATTATTATCACTTAAATGCCCTTGACAATCTGGTCCCCAATGGTATAGTTCTAATTTTTCAATAGAATAATTCGAACAGGTTCAGCCAACTCATCCCGCAAGCCTTACAGTTTGGTTCTCGAAATGGACCCTATAACTAATCATTCAAGAGACCTTCAAGTAAAACATAAACACATTCATCCAATGATACTGTATTCTAGGTTTTGATTTTAATATATTAAATATAATGGATTGTTTTAAATTTAAGATTTTTGTGATTTATAATGTAGATGAATGTTTTTTGGATTAATCACATAATTAAGATTTGTGTTTTAATAGATTATAATAAATGAATTATAGTTTATATCTCGATTTTGATTTTGAGACAATAAAACTCAAAATTTCAAATCTTTTATGATATTAGACATCTACTGTGCTCAGTAAGATTTGCATTAACCCCTCACCTAACCTTAATTTTGTATACTTATTAGGCATTCACATTCTGGTTGTAATTTGGAAGCCCTTCAACTATAAGATGTTTAGTAATGAACCCTAATTTGAAAGGTAGGGGAATTTTCACATTTGGTGATTTTGTATACTTATTAGGCATTCACATTATGGCTGTAGTTTGGAATTTTCACATTTGGTTAAATTACATTTGATGTTTTTCCTTAAAATATCTATTTCTTTTCCAATGCCATAAAGTATTTATTAAAAAAACTTTATTAAATTTTGAATTATACAACCAAGAATATTTAATATATTTGTTTAATTGTTTTTTATAAAATATATATTTTAAAATATTTTATTTTTTCTTGTTTAATTTATTTTCATGTTATGAGAGAATAATAGTAGCTTTAGTGGTTGAGAGCATGGCTTTTTTCTCTATTTAACTAGGTTCAATTCCAAGGGATATGTTTGGCACATTGTGATAAGGCTAGAATTGTAGGAGTAAGACATGTTTGGCTCATTGTGACAAGGATAGAAACATAGGCACCCCTACTATGAAGGACGTCTCAAAAATGTCTTAGCCCTTGCTAAGTCATAAGGTATTGGTATTTCTGACATGTGGGTTGTTGAATATAAGTGTGGTGTTACAGTGGCATTTGGTAGGTTTGATCCTAGGCCTCACCCAAATTAGCTTTATTATAAATTCTTATTGCAACCATTTTCATAACTATGTTGATTTTTACAGAAGATCCAAAAACTCAAATGCCCCCTCACCACAAATTGTATTGAAAAAAGTGATTTTTTTACAACTATAAGCATTGTATATCTAATAATACATTATTAATTGCAATATATTTTGGGATATACAACAATGGAAGAATATATTGCAATCAATTTTGTGAAAAGGAACAAGAGATGTAGAATACACTTCTTACACTAATCAATGAGGGGAAAATGTGTAGAAATTAAAGAAAAAAAATTGCAATTTTAAGCAACACATATAAGCATACAATCATTAGAAATTTATTATTTGGGGAAAACCATTCATAGAGGAAACCTCACACTCTAAATTACTCGCAATGTATTATGAAACAACTAAAAGTTTGTAATAAATTATAGTGTCTCTAAGCTCTCAACGAGAGTTTTCACTAGTAGCCTAAGGATTCCAATAAAATATTGGTAGCATAAAATTAAGATAAAATTCACATTATTTTTTTCCAACCCTAGCATTCAATAAGTAGGAAAAACAAAAACTAAAAACCATTTATGATTTTTCAATGACATTTATTCCCCATCACTACTTAGTAGTGACTCACTACTATGCATTTATTCCCCACTATAGCTCTACATTTATTCTCTGCCACTGCTCTACATTTATTCCTTGTTATAACTCTACATTTATTCCTTGGATCACTACAACATTGCAAGTTGTATGACACATTGGTCCCAACATTATCCTACTTAATATATACCTTGCAATGATATAAGGGAAAATGCACCAAACCACAAGTTAATTTGTAGGGGCCAAAAGGTTCATGGACTCACTACACCACTTGAATTTACCTACATTCATTAGTTTTTTTAATGCATCTACAACATTTTACAAAGTAGAAACTTTCTTTTGAATTGGTCTTTCCATCCATTACCATGTCCCTAATGAAATGGTATTTCATATCTACAATGCTTTGTATTCACATTGAAGGTAGGGTTCTTAGCCAAAAAAGCGGCACTATTACTATCACATTGAATTATAAGCTCTCTAATTTAACCCTACTTCTGAACAATTTCATAAGCCAAATGACCTTTTTATAGGGATGGATAGTTTTCATATACTATACTTTTGTAGTGGATAAAGTAAGCACAACTTGTCGCTTTCTCATCCAATTTATCGCTCCACCAAACAATCAAAAGATGCATCTACTTGTATATCCCTTTCCGTCTACATCCCTTTCCTGGTCAAAATCCACATAACCCTATATATCCACTAAGTTTGTATCCCATTAAAGAGCATAATGATAGAAAATGGAATATTTAGAAGTACCTTGCAAATATCTAAAGACTCTTTTCACTACATCCTCATGTTCGTGTTTAGGATTAGCCATGAATTGACTAAAAAATCTCACTACTTGAGTAATGTCTAGTCTAATATAGACCATATCATACACCAAAATACTAGTTTCACTAGTATAACGAAAAAATTTCATATCCTCCATCTCTATGGGTGTTGGAGGACACTCCACTAAAAGCTTAATTCCCGAAAAAAAAAAAAAAAAAAAATATATATATATATATATATATATATATATATATATATATATATATATATATATATATATATATATATATATATATATATAGTTTGGGATTCGAAAACATTGTGACATAGAGTTTACATACATACTATAACTCAACCAACACTTTGTATTTTCTTTATATCTCCTACTCTCCATTCCTAATATATATTTTGCAACCCCTAAGTCCTTCATATTAAATTGTGTTGAAAGTTGAGACTTCAAATCACAATCCACATACTTACTATTACCAAATAATATCATATCATCTATATATATAGAATTATAACAAGGAAATGGCCACCATCATGTTTGCAATACACAACGTGTATGAATCCCAAAAATCATAATCTAGACACTGCATATTAAAATATTTGGTGCCACATTATGGGAGACTATTTGGGACTATGTAAAGAATTTCTTAATTTCCAAACCAAAGACTTTATCTTTTCCAATATAGAGCATCGGTTGTGTCATATAGATATCCTCCTTTAGGTCACCATGTAAGAATGTTTTTTTCACATCCATATGTTTTATCTTTAAATCAAAAGTTGTTGCTATGGATAATATGAGCATGATACCTAAGAATATCCTTTCACAACAAACCAAGGGGATGTTATTTTTAGAGAATTTAATCATTTTTGTGACTATGATAAAGCCAAAAGAAGATGATAATAAGTCAACAATTCAATTACCAACCAAAACCGAGGAAGTTGAAACATAAAATGAAAGAAAATTCATCATGGGCCTAATGTGTTGTGGGGAAAAACAGTAAACAAGAAAGGAATAGGAGAAATATAACTGAATTGGACAACTAAAGGAACTGAAGGATAAAAACACTTGGAGACTTTTATTGATCAAATTCTACGTGCATACAAGCCTCTTGGGCCACCTCTTTTAACTTAGTCTATTTCGTTATTCCAACTATATTTCGTTATTCAACCTACATTTTAGTTATTCTAACTACATTGGTAAATTTACAATATTTGTTGTCACATTTTTAACAAACTCCACCTTGACAACAAATTTTCCTAATGTCCATTCATCATCTTTTCTGCAAGCCGAGAGAAGCAAGACACCATCTCAGCTTCTCTACTGTAACTGGCTTCGTGAATATATCTGCATGATTCTCCTGTATGTGGACCTTCTTGAGGACTACTTTTCCGCCTTCGATTACATGTCTCACAAAGTGATACCTTACATCGATGTGCTTGGTCTTGTTGTGATAGGCTGGATTTGTAGCCAAATGAATAGCTCTCTAACTGTCACAAAACACATTCACTTTCTCCTGCATCCTTCCAATCTCATCAAGCAGACCTTTTAACCAGATTGCCTCTTTACAGGAATTTGAAGCAGCTATATACTCTGCTTCAGTAGTGGACAAAGCAATTGTTTCTTGAAGCTTTGACATCCAACTGATTACTCCACTTGCAAGAGTAAAAACATAACCTGTAGTAGACCTCCTTTTATCCAAATCACCTGCATAATCAACATCCACATATCCACAAACTATACCTTCACGACCATCAAAGCTGATGCAATGGTTACTTGTGCCTCTCAAATACCGAAGCACCCATTTCACTGCTCGCCAATGTTCTTCCCCTGGATTTTCCATGAACCTGCTGACAACTCCAACTACATGTGAAATGTCAGGTCTTGTAGATACCATCGCATACATTAAGTTGCCTACTGCATTTTCATATGGTACACGAGACATATACTGCTTTTCTTCATTAGTTCTAGGACTTAAATCCGAAGAAAGCTTAAAATGGGAAGCTAATGGAACATTAACAGGTTTCACATTGTTCATACCGAACTTTTCAAGTATTTTCTCCACATACTTCTGTTGTGATAACCAAAGCTTACCATTCTTCCTGTCTTTGTGTATCTCCATGCCCAAGATATGTTTTGTCGCTCCAAGATCCTTCATTTCAAACGTCCTAGACAACTGAGCCTTTAACCTGCTGATTTCTTCCATGCTTTTGCTTGCAATAAGCATATCATCAACATACAACACCAAGATAATGAATATGCCATTGAAACTTTTGAAGTATACACAATGATCATACTCACTTCTGATAAAATTCTAGCTCACCATGAAGGAATCAAACTTCTTGTACCATTGCCTGGGCGACTGCCTCAGGCCATACAATGATTTCCTGAGCTTGCAAACTAATCTTCTATTGCGACCTTGTACAAAACCTTCTGGCTGATCCATATATATCTCTTCATCCAAATCACCATGAAGAAAGGTTGTTTTAACATCTAACTGTTCTAACTCAAGGTCAAGTAAAGCAGTTAGTGCTAACACAGTACGAATAGAAACAAGTTTAACTACTAGTGAAAAGATCTCATGAAAGTCAATACCTTCAACCTGAGAATACCCTTTTGCAACCAGTCTCGCCTTATACCTTTCGATACTTCCATCAACTTTTCTCTTCAACTTGAAGACCCATTTGCACCCAACAACGTTTCTCCCTTCAGGAAGTTCTACAAGATCCCAGGTATTGTTCTTGGCTAAGGAGTCCATTTCTTCTTCCATAGCCTTTTTCCATATCTTGCTATCTGCATCATCAACTGCTTCCTGATAACAAGATGGTTCCCCATCTTCAGTAATCAATGCAAATGATGAAGCAGAGTCTTCATACCTTTTCGGTGTTCTTCTTTCCCTTGTAGACCTTCTTAGAGTGACTGGTTGCTGACTGGATTCTGGAATTTCTCCAGTTTCCTCTCCTTCTCCACCTTTTTCAGAAGTCTCTCCTTCCTTTCGACTTTCTGGAAAAGGTACAGTCTCCAATTGAATCTGCTAACCTGGCGATACCTGCTTCTGTTCAACTCTTTCAACATCTGATTTTAAAAGAGATGATTCATCAAATGTTACATCTCTACTAATGACTATTTTCCGTGAAGTAGGATCCCACAACCTATATCCCTTCACTGAATAATCATATCCAACAAAGACACAAAATTTTGATTTTGGATCTAATTTTGAACGCTGATTTCTAGGAATAAGAACATAGGCATCACAACCAAAAATATTCAAATGCGAATAATCACAAGACTAACACGACCAAACTTCTTCAGGAATTTGACAGTTTATTGCAACCGAAGGTGATCTGTTAACTAAATAACAAGCAGTAGATACTGCTTCTGCCCACAACTCCTTTTGCAGATTAGCATTACTAATCATGCTTCTGGCTCTTTCCATAAGAGTCTGATTCATCCGTTCAGCAACACCATTCTGCTGAGGAGTATAAATAGCAGTTTTATGTCTAACTATCCCTTCATCCTTACAAAATTGTTCAAATTCTAAAGAGGTAAATTCACCGCCATTGTCAGTTCTTAAACATTTGATTGATTTTCCTGTTTTCTTTTCCACCATTGTTTTAAATTGTTTAAACACATTAAACACATCAACTTTCTTTTTCAACATATAGACCCAAACTTTTCTGGAGAAATCATCAATAAAAGTTAAAAAATACAAGGCACCTCCATAGGACACAATAGGAGATGGTCCCCACAGATCAGAGTGAATATAGTCCAAAATATGCTTGCTATTATGATTGCCAGACTTGAATCTTTGTTTACATTGTTGCCAAACACAAAATATTTACAAAAATCCAACTTCAAGGATTTCAAATTAGGAAGTAGCTTGCGATTCATCAGTACCTGAAGACCTTTCTCGCTCATGTGACCCAACCGCTGATGCCATAGACGAGAACCTTCTTCTGCTTTATCTGACACAATCGCTACTTCACTGACTTGAGTGCTTCCCTTGAGTCTATACAGGTTTCCAACCTTTTCAGCCTTCATAACAACCAAGGCTCCTTTCGAGACTTTCAGCACTCCATTCTGACCTGTAAACTTATAACCATTCGAATCCAAAACTCCCAAGGAAATCAAGTTTTTCTTTAGATTAGGTACATGCCTAACATCAGATAAGGTTTTAATTGTACCATCATACATTTTAATTTTCACATTTCCAATCCCAACAGTCTGACAAGATGCATTATTTCCCATGAAAACAGAATTACCATCTACAGTTTCATATGATGAAAACCAATTTCGGTGTGGACTCATATGATGAGAAGCACCAGAGTCTAATAGCCAATAGTCAGCATCTTGTGAGATATTACATACAGGGAGTGCTTCAGCAATTAAAACCTCATCATCCATACCTGAATCGACCTGATTTGCTTCCTTGTTGTTTTCCACCTCCTTCCGTTTCCAGCAATCCTTTTTGAGATGTCCTGGTTTGTTGCAGTACCAGCATTTTGCTTTACTCTTCTTGCCGCCCTTTGACTTCGATCTGGAAGAAACTCTTATCTTTTCCCCCCTTTCCTTTGACCGACCTCTAGCTACCATGGCTTTAGGTGCAGAAGTCTCAATGCTAGATTTCCTTCATACCTCTTCAGATAAGAGAGCACCCACGACAGATTCAATTTTTAATGAATCGGCAGTGCTCAAACTGACTGAGGTCATGAAGTGATCCCATGACTCAGGCAGGGAACACAACAAGGTTATTTCCTTGTCTTCTTCCTCTATCTTTACTGCCATATCAGACAACTGAAAAATAAGCATATTAAAATTTTTTAAGTGATCTGCAATTTTCATACCCTCCTTCATCCGAAGGCTGTACAGTTGTCTTTTTAAATAGATTTTGTTAGTCAAATATTTTTTCATATAGAGTGTTTCCAATTTCTTCCACAACCCTATAGTTGTACTCTCTCCAACAATATTGAAGAGTACTTCATCTACTAAACATAACCGAACGGTACTGAGAGCTCGGGCATCCAAGTCCTCCCAGTCCGAGTTTGACATGCTTGCTGGTTTTTTAGTTACCCCGTCTAATGCCTTGTGCAACCCTTGTTGCACCAGAAAATCCCTAACCTTCAGTTTCCACAAAGCAAAATTTTTTTTCCCGGTGAATTTCTCCACCTCAAATCTTGCGTTTGTCATTTTTTCCATTTCTCCCTCCTAGGGTTTCAGATCTCCCTTCTTCTACAAATAAAAAAAATTCCACTCTTCTTCTAGGGTTTCAAGATTTCCCCTCTTGTTTGCAGATTTTCCTTTCTACTACTATGGTTTTAAGAACAAAAAACTGAGCCCATAGAAAAAATAGAATAAAAAACCTTCAATTTCAATTCCTGCTCAGAAAATTTCTTCACAATTTATTTTAAAAATCTGCTCAAACTGTACTCATATTTTTCCTGAAACACTACCAATTTCTTTAATATGCTCAGAAAAAACCCTACTCAGATTTTAAAATCAACAAATTTTCTGAAAATCGATTTTTTTTTCTACTTCTTCACAGTTTCTTCTCACAGTAAATTTTAAAAAAAATATTGTTTTCTGCCAGCAGTAGGGCTCCCCATACTTGAGAAAATCCCTCTTCATCTCCAAATCCACTGACCAACGATCACGCCTCATCTCTAAATCCACCGATCATGCCAGGGCAGTGGTCTCCAAAACCACTAATCACGTCTCTACCAATGTTGTTGCCACACGCCTCCACCAACGTTGCTGCCACAAATAATGTTTATTAGGAGGACATTGTTTCCACGCTACCAGGTCATGTCGGAACTCATTCAACTCACACATTACTACCACAATGCACTTCACGCTAATAAATTTTGAACCAATCTCTCCGGGTTTCAAATGAAGTTCGAACCAGTCTCTCTAGGGTCAATGGAGTTCGATCCTGGTTCGATCCTGGCTCTTCTCTTCCATTCAGGCTTGCTAGCTTCTCTTTCCACGCAGACCAACAGTGAAACCCTTGGCAGCCCCAAACGATCTTATTTCTCGATTTTGGAGCGGCTTTCTTTCTCGGTTCTTCGTCGATGGCTCTCCACCACTACTCGACGGCTTCTCTGGTAGAGCACCTCTGTCTGCAATCTCTCAAGAGGTGGATTGCAGATTCCAACAGTTGACAGCTTTCAAGAGCTCTCCTGCTCGTCAACGGTGGATTCTTGATAGTTAGCAGTTTCAAACTTTCTCCAGCGGGAACAGATCAAGACGGACACTTCACTATGCCAGTCACTTTACGATGACGATCATGTTTTTAATGCAAAAAACTCTCCAGAATTTGATTCAAGGCTCCGATACCACTTGTTGTGGGGAAAAACAATAAAAAAGAAGGGAATAGGAGAAATATAACTGAATTGGACAACTGAAGGAACTGAAGGATAAAAACACTTGGAAACTTTTATTGATCAAATTCTCTGTGCATACAAGCCTCTCGGGCCACCTCTTTTAACTTATTCTATTTCGTTATTCCAACTATATTTCATTATTCAACCTACATTTTAGTTATTCTAACTACATAGGTAAATTTAAAATATTTGTTGTCACATTTTTAACATAATGAGGAGGAGGGTTTAGAAATTTTGGAAGCGGAGGAAGAAACTCCACATCAAGCTATAAAGAGATTCACTCGACAAAGAAAACTACTAGACAAGTGAAATTATAATGTGTCTTTTTTCATATGTATGTTTGTTTTATTTTCTAACATCGATGATCCTAGAACTATGAAAGAGGAAATGGAGATGGAATTCAAGGAGTCCTGAAGATTGGCCATGGATGAGGAAATGGTTTCACTTAGAAAGCATGATACATGGGAATTGGTACCATTTCTTAATGGATTGAAACCCATTGGATGTAAATGGGTATTCAAAAAGAAGATTGGTTTAGATAGCAATGCTAAAAAGAACAAGGCAGCTAATATATCCAAAAATATTCCCATGATAGGATCCCAAAGCTTTTAACCTTTCATACCAATGCCATATCTACTAAAGATACATTTTACATTTTTGTTATCCAAATTCAACTACTTCTCCTTAGGCACATAAGTGTATGTCTAACAAGAAAAAACATGAAGATGATGAAGTGAGGGCTCCTTTCCCATTCAAATAGCCCTAGGGGTCTTATCCAAAATCCATGATGTAGGAGACATGTCAATCAAGTAACATGCAATAGAAACCACTTCTGCCTAGAACTTATACTCTAAGTCAACTTCACTAAGCATACTCCTAGCTCTTTCCTTTAATGTTTTGCTCATCTATTCTGCAACTCCATTTTGTTGAGGTTTATGATGGGTTTGTATTATTGTATTTCAATGCTATTCTCTTTACAAAACTTATAAAACACTACAGAAGAAATCTCACTAGTATTATCAATCATCAACACCTTAATATTTCTACCAATATGATTTTCCAAGAGAAATTTAAACTCCTTAAACTATCTAAAACCCCAAATTTAGTTCTAAGAAAATATACCCATATCCTTCTAGAATAATAATTAGTGAATGACACACAATTCAAAGCCTTAGAAATCAAAGGAGATTTAACTAGACCAAATACCTCAAAATGAACTAAGCTCAACAACCCAAAAGATTTGTGAGAACTAAAATAAAAATGAACACGATTTTGTTTTCCATATATGTAATGCTCGCAAATTCCAGAGAACAATTATTCAATCCATCAACAAGATTTTTTTTTTCAAGGCCCATAGGCCCTTCTCACCTATATGGCCCAATCATCAGTATGATAGCATTGACTTCTTTGCAAGTAACGTGTTTTTTGAAGCAAGAGCTTATTTAGGTACCTAAAAAGCATGACCATCACAAGTAGATATAAAATTGAGGGAAATTTTACTAGACCACATACATAAGATTGAATTAATTCGAACATCTCAAAATAATTGTGATAAATATAATAAATATGAACTCAATTTTGTTTTCGATATATGTGATGCTTAGAAATTCAAGAGAACAACCATTCAATCCATATACAAGATTTTTGTTTTCCAAGGCCCATAGGCCCTTCCCACTTATATAACTTAATCTTTGGTGCCATATTATTGTATTCTTTACAAGCAATGTGATTTTGGAAGAAAAATATTTTTTAGGTACCCATAAAGCATGACCATCACAAGTAGATATAGGTTTTAATTGTGAAGGTGTAGATCTTATAGATATTTTTGTTGCATAAATTGGAGAGTTGTTATTCTAAATAGTGGATGCATCAAGATAGAATTAAGTTCCCACATAAACATCCTTAATAAACACTATAGCTCCTCAAACCATCTTACACACTTTGTCAAAGAAAACCACCACCAACCAAGTGTGCTTACTAAAAGTAGCTTTCACATCAAACTTCAATTGTGTAAAACTCCCCTATTTCCTTCAATATCTCTTCCATTGGGGAATCTAATCATGACTCTACCACTGCCAACTATGTTGAGAGGAGAGTCATTACCAAGGTATAACATCCCACCATTATATTTGCCATACACTAAAAACAAGTGTCATGGGAAGTCATATTGAAGGAAACTCCAAAGCCTATCAACCATGCACTCTAACTTGCATGGGTTGCCAAAGTTGCAACAATGAAATATCCACCATCCTCTTGATAATATTTTTCAAACTCATCATCAAAATCCTCATTTCCTTCTTATTCTTATTTTTCTTGTCCTCACAACCCCTTCTGAAATTCCTAACCTTGCCACAATTCAAACTTTTTCCTTTGGGATTTTGAGCAGACTTATGTCTCCCGCGATATATATATATACCCTTTTCTCTCTTCTTTCCTTTCTCCTAAGATCTTCCATGAATAACCCATGAATAACCAATGCCTCATTTGTAGATTTAGAAGCAATTTTTCACACCTTTAAGAGGAAAGAAAACCTAGCCTCATGAAGCGCCAATGTCTTTACAGTACTCCTAATGGCCATTACCAATGTGTTCCATGAATTTGACAAAGAATATAAAAGGATAATAGAATGATCCTCCTCATCCTTCTTCACTCCTAGTGAGATCAAATGGAGTAACAACAATATGAAATGCATTCAACACCTAGCCATGGAATAATCATCACCCATTCTCAAGGAAAAAGGGCTTCTTGCACTTTTTTCTTTCAATTGTTGTGGTGTCAACCTTGTAGGTTGTGGAAATCTAGGAGTAGCAACACTTCCATTTTTATAGAAGTGAGTGGTAGGCTTCCTTGTCGCCATAATTTTACATTCAAATTTTCTTTCCAACCTGAATGCCTTCTCCAATGAATCAGGTTCCAGAACGCGAACTTCATGTTGAATGTTATCCTTTAAAGTGCCTATGAAGAGATCAATCCTGTGTTCCTCTGGAATATCAGTTACCCTTATATTCAATTTTTGGAAGTCCTTAATGTGCTGCCCCACTAAACCCTTTTGTTTGAGATTTATCAATTGGCTAAAGAAGGTGTTGCTCCTTATATCCTCATAATGTGCTATCATTTCCTCCGTAAAAATTGACCAAGTGACAATTTTTTTACGGGAGCAAAGCCATCGATACCATACAAATGTATTTTGTTCTAAATGTAAAGTTGCAATGCGTACCTTTTGTGTGTTTTGCACATTATGGAGATCAAAATATTGCTCCATCCGTAGTATCCATGTTACAGGATCCTTTCCATCAAACTTCCTCATATCCATTTTTGGAATATGGTGGTTCTTCCCTCCAACATTAGAGTTTATGAAATCACGATTAACATTTATTTTTGTTCTCATCATGATTTTCCTCTATTATCTTTTCACCATTAGGAAACATTTCTTGTATCAACTTTGTCAAACCTTCCATGTATGCTTTTAGATCATTCTTCATGTTTTCCATCTTAGCTTCCATGTCATCCATCTTATATTCCATGCCAGCTTCCATGCCATCCATCTTAGCTTCCATGCCATTCTTCAAACCATCCATCTTAGATTCCACACCTTTCTTCAAACCATCCATATTAGTTTCCATGCCTTTCTTCAAAACTTCCATGTCATTTTTTGTTGCTCTTTGCGAGAGCGAAATTTGTTGCACTTGCTCTTGTAATTTTGATATGTCATGTTTCCATTCTTTGTCTTCATGAGTCATAGTAGAGCCTTCTAAAGGCTTAATGGGTGTTGAATTCTTTTTAGGGGCCATTTGAGAATCCAATACTAATATCTATTCTACAATATTCCCTTGGAATCAATTCAAAATGATTCTTCAAACAATACTTATGCAATTCGGAAAATAAATAAATAAATAAAAATAAAAAATACACACCTTTTACTTGCTTTTGAGGAGCTCAATATTGAAATTCAATTATCTCTATACTTGAAGATCCTCAATATTTGAAATTCGGCCCTGTAGTAATCCTCTGAAGCTTCTTTCAAATGCCATAGGTCTGACTTGATTTGGATTCTTCAAAGCAAATTTATGTCCAATCTCCCACAATGACCTAATTATGGACTAGTTCAGTATTCGAACTTGTACGACTTGCCATGTGTCACTGTTTTCTCCTTTGGCTCTAAAATTTATAGATAGGAAACTAAATTCCATGTACTTCTAGTTTCTTTTTACAAAATTCTAATATGATGCTCTAAGAGAGAGTTATGAATATTTTCCCACGATCACCTCTTTGAGATGAAATTCGGGAGCCTAAAAAATACCTAACTCCCACAAATTGTATCTCTGAAAATATTGTAAACCAAGCTCTGAAATTTTGAAAAAATGCTCCTCAGGATTTCGGCTTCGCACTCTACAAATTTCAACTTCTGAACCTTCGTAGAAAAAAAGTTATAGCAAAAAGTCTGCGATGACCTTTTTAAGTGAAATTTACGAGCCTGCAAAAAGCCCTAACTTCCATAGATCATATCTCCGAAAATATTGCGAACCAAGCTTTGAAATTTTGTGTTTCCTTTCTCACGGGATTTAGATCTGCAGTTCCTAAAAATTCTAAGCTTATTTGAACCACCATAGAAAAAATTATAAGCAAATTCCACGATGACTGTTTGGGCGATAAACCCTAGAATCAAAACTCGTGCAAAAGAGAAGAGAAAAAGAGTTATAAACGCCTTATAAATAAGCCACTTAGAGGGAAACCTCCAATACATTACATGAATGAACAATTCATGGATGATACAAATTACAAAACCTCCTTTCTATATATAGGAGTCCATGGGGCCACAATGTAATCCTAGTTGACCTAACAATAATAATTTAAGGGCACAATAATAACAATATGGGGGTTACAGGGGTACAATAATAACAATAACAGGGTTACACTAACAACAATAAGGGACTATACTAGTAATATAGGGGCCTAACCAATTTTTATTCTAAATAGCGAATGCATCAAGCTAGAATTAAGTGCCCACATAAACATCCTTAACGAACACTATAGCTCCTCAAACCATCTTACACACTTTGTCAAAGAAAACCACCACCAACCAAGTGTGCTTACTAAAAGTAGATTTCACATCAAACTTCAATTGTGTAAAACTCCCCTATTTCCTTCAATAACTCTTCCATTGGGGATTCTAATCATGACTCTACCACTGCCAACTATGTTGAGAGGAGAGCCATTACCAAGGTATATCATCCCACCATTATATTTTCCATACACTAAAAACCAGTGTCATGGGAAGTCATATTGAAGGAAACTCCAAAGCCTATCAACCATGCACTCTAACTTGCATGAGTTGCCAAAGTTGCAATAATGAAATATCCACCATCCTCTTCATAATATTTTTCAGACTCATCATCAAAATCCTCATTTCCTTCTTATTCTTATTTTTCTTATCCTCGCAACCCCTTCTGAAATGCCTAACCTTGCCACAGTTCAAACTTTTTCCTTTGGGATTTTGAGCAGACTTATGTCTCCCATGATATATATATATATATATATATATACCCTTTTCTCTCTTCTTTCCTTTCTCCTAAGATCTTCCATGAATAACCCACAAATAACCAATGCCTCATTTGTAGATTTAGAAGCAGTTTTTCACACCTTTAAGAATAAAGCAAACCTAGCCTCATGAGGCACCAATGTCTTTACAGTACTCCTAATGGCCATTACCAATGTGTTCCATGAATTTGAAAAAGAATATAAAAGGATAATAGAATGATCCTCCTCATCCTTCTTCACTCCCAGTGAGATCAAATGGAGTAAAAACAATATTAAATGCATTCAACACTTAGCCATGGAATAATCATCACCCATCCTCAAGGAAAACAAATTTTTCCTCAAAAAATGTTTATTAACTAAGGATTTAGACTAATACAAATGTCCAGACTTTTTCTAGAGAGTAGCTATGGTTTTTTCTTCAAAAGGTTTAATAATACAGAGTTGAACAAACAGAGCCTGATAAGGCTTCCCACTTTACTATCCAACAGCACACACTCTACATCTTTCATACTAGTGGATTTGGTTGTTGATGCAACAACCTATGAATCTCAATGGAAGAAGCCCCTCCAACTTGAGCTTTCACTGTAGCTCAATGTCATTGCAGCTCAATGTAAGTGCCATTAAACTTATCCATTTTTAATATAGACATCCTCACTATTTCCCTACAATAAGATTTCCTTTTGTGCAAGCTCCCATTCAAAACAATATTAGATCTAAAAATTATGCCCTTAACACCTTGAATCTAAGGTGATTAGGTTCTAATACCAAATGAAAGGAAGAAAAGATGCGGACTACACTTCCTACACTAATAAATGAGAGAAAAATGAGTAAAAATTAAATACTCACAATTATAGTAATAAACAACATAAAAACATACAACTATGAGATAATGATTTCCTAAAGAAAACCCTTAATAAATAAAAATACACACTTTAAAACACAATCAATGTATTATTCAACAACTAAAAGGCTACGATATATTTTAGAGTCTTTGTGATATCAACAAGAGTGTTCAACAATATCAAAAGGATTCCAAAGAAATTTTGGTAGCATGACAGTAAGATGAAACTCACACTTTAATTTTATTCAACCCTAGCATTTAATAAATAGGCACAAAAAAAAACATAAATCATTTATACTTTTCCAATTCTACATGTAGACCACCCACATTTAATTGGCCAACTTGTTGTTGCTTATCATTCATTGCCTACTAGTTATCCACATTTATTATCTACTACTATTAAGAAATTTTTCCATGTCATTTCTCTGCATTTATTTCCTACTATGATTTCATTTAATCCTTGCTCCTACTCCACTATAAGACTACAAGGTGTATGACATAGATGTCTCATCATTTGTATTGTTAAATGCTTGTAGATTAATATTGTGTGAAACTTTTTGGATTGAAAGAATTTATTGCAATCAATACTATAGCATGAGATGATTACTAATTGTTTTCATGTGAAACATTTTAGTTTTGAAAAATATTTAACAATTAATGTTGCATTGAATGTATGACGTGTTGAATCCTTAGTTAAAATGAGAGGGGGGGTTGAATCATTTTAACACATACATAAGCTTTTTAATTTTTTCATCAACTTATTTACAGCTTAATTTTATAACTAACTTTAGTATGTGAACAGTCTTAATATGTTGCAGCAAGTATTAAATTAATGTGACATCAAACTTATTATGAGAGCAGCAAACATTAAGTAGATTGGGTAGATCATATCAACACATAGGCAACACACATAGAGACAGCAGATATAAGTGGAAACCCATAAAGGGAGAAAACCACATCTTATTATTGTTGTGATGCAAAGGCAAGCTCCAACTCCCTCTCACCACTGTTTTTCTGCAGGCACCAACCTACAGGAGGCTCCAACCTCAGTCAGCTACAACTGAAAACTATCAAGCTTCAACTTGATAGGGAAGCTCCAACTTCCTCAATTTATCAAAAGAAATGTTTGCTGATTTACCTCAGATATCAGCTCTGTTCTGTAGCATCTCTTTCTGCTCCTCTCTTCCTTATCTTCTCTGCCTCAATTTTCCATACTCTGCATTCTCTATCCTTACTCTCTCTAACCTCTCTATGCATATCAAGGTGATATTATTTATAGAGATTTCCTTATGACTGTTTGTATTCCTCAGGGAATTCAAAATGGATAGCCATACCTCTTAGCCTTCTTCCTTCTCATTTCTTTTCCAGCTCACTCACAAAAATATAACTGTATGTACTAATTTTAACATTACAGTGGGATTTTTGTTCTCTTCCGGAGACTTGCCAATGCATCACAAACAATATAAACCAATTAAAACATTTACATTTAATTACAATGAGAACTCCAACTCAACTCATTCAGCCTCTTGGATCACTGCGTATTTGTCTTTTCTGTCACTGTGTCTGTCTTTTTCTTCTTTGTATGCCTTTCTGTTCATTGCTGTTGTGTAACTCCTGCATGTATGTAACTACACTCTTTATATAATGCAAATCAATTCTCGGCATAATAATAATAAGGCGTTTTTAACATATGCACTGCCGTGTTATATAACTTAAGTAACTTTCGGCGATATAATGATAAAAGATCATTTTAATACATAAAATGCCCTTACGGGCCCACTCACCGAACTTGCTCTATTCTTCAATGCGATGTATCACCTTCTCGAATAGTTCCGATTGCGATTAATCGCAATCGCAACTTCCATTTATATGTTCTGATGCTTTGCCCCTTCTCTGAGGCGGTCAATCACTGTTCACTTCGATGTGCCGATGCGATGAATCGCTCCGATGCGATGTAACATTGTTCACTTTGATGTGCCGATGCGATGAATCGCTCCGATGCGATGGAAACTTTGATGTGCCGATGCGATGTAACACTGCTCACTTTGATGTCGGAACTTAAACATATATGAATCATCGTTTAAAACATATCGGCTCCGGAACTCAATCGCAATCGCAACTTTTGGTTAACATGTTCCGCTGCCAACTTTTCTTTGATGCGATTCGTGACTCAGGTCCCACCTTATAAGACTTTGTTTTTATTAGGCCCGAACAATAGAGCGCTTCACATATATGTATATATATATATACTTTGGCCCCTTGTTTATAAAGTGCTACATATATAAAGCGCTGCATATATATGTATACTTTGCCGCTTCAATCTTTATGTATCCTCCAGCTTGGGTTATGATTCTCAGAATTTTATGTAGGGGTCCCACTTGCGTATTAACTTTGGTTTATACTCCAATCGTCGGTATATCATAACATAAAAGTCGGACTATACAACAAAGCCCGATATGTTAACCCTCGGCCATATCATTATAACACATCCACATTATATAAATTACTATAGGTCCGCACCCTTTGTATTATTTCATTCGAATCATCAATCAACTTATAACTAAACCCAACGCAACATTTTATTACACAACCATTCCATGGAGACCACATGTGTTTGATAAACTCTGCACTTTTAGTATGTTCCAACTGATAGCACCCTTTGAACATATATATATATAAGCCTAAGTCAATCTTCGACCATGGCTTTAACCCTCGGCATAACATAATGTATTAACTTGCAACAAATATATAATCCGCACATAATCCATTCTTATATGTGCACTCAACTTTAATATATATCTAATATTGCAATGGATATCAAACCCGATACATATTTTAGCACATATATGTTCCCGGGGCCCACCTCCATTAACACTGCTCTTGCATCCAACGACTGATAGTTTATCGCATCGACTCTGATGATTCAACGGAGGTCATACCATATCGCGTTTTTTATTGATATGAGGTTTAACACTTCAAATTTGTACGAAAAAAGATGTTTTTCAAAACCGCCTGAGGACACGTGTCCTTCAATGACATATATCGCGTTCATTTTGGTAATACTGCTTACCACTTCAACCAACGCGCGAACCCACTGGTTTTGTGGCCCTTCGGTTTTACTGTTCATGTTCGGGGTTCCGCTTATAGTCATGGTTCTGCTCCAACAAAAACTTCGCGCCTTCGTTATATACATATACATATACATATAATCTCTGTTTAAAAATTTCATTTCTTATTTCTTCAGCACTTTAATATATGAACCCTGTTTCAATGTTATGTTAATACAACGCTACCATAAGGTTTAACACCTGCGTTACGTTTTTATTACCCCTTATACACAGAGCCTCGGTTCCGCCCTTTCTGCACGATTCCGCATCTCCTGCAATCATTTCACTGTTGGTTTGTTAACGGCTCTGCCTCTGTATTCTCTGTCTATGCCTTTGTTGCTCTGCCTCCTCTGGTTCTGCCTCCTTTCTCTGTCTCCGCCTCTGCGCTGCTTTGCTTCTCCTTTTGCTACCCTGTCTCTATAAATAAACTCTCCCTCTGTTCTTCTGATACTCCCTGTAAATGTTACTATACCATTCACCAAAAACCTGTTGTCTTCTCCTTTGCTTCTGCTGCTGTCCTTTGCCATCAATGACAACACTTCTAATAGTCTCCCCCTTTGGCATTGATGGCAATACGCTTCCTCTGCTAGCCTTTTAGGACCCTTTCTTTTGTTGCTTGCTCTTTCTCCCTCTTTGACATCAATGGCAAGGGGTTGCTCATTTCTCAGTGTGCTTTTAACTCTCGCCCATGTTGCACTGATCTTGAGGACTTGTTTCATGCTTTCCTTGCTAATTGATCTCCCCCTGGAATGGTATTTTCGTTTTTGTTCTTCGCCTGAAACGATGCTTTCTCTTCATATCAGAGAGTAGCATCTACAGATACTACCCCTAGTCTATCTCTCAAATACTCAAATGGTTCTCTAGCAAGAGGTTTGGTAAATATATCTGCTGTCTGTTCTTTTGTTGGCACATACTCCAGCTTCACTACCTTCTGAGCTACTTGTTCTCGGAGAAAATGATACTTGATTGGGACATGTTTAGTTTTTGAATGAAGCACAAGATTTTTTGATATGGTTATAGCACTTGTATTATCACATTTGATAGAGATAGGTTCATCAATACTTACCTTCATGTCTTGGAGGGTTTGCTTCAACCACATGACTTGTGTGCAGCATGCTGCTGCTGCTATGTATTCTGCTTCTGCTGTAGATAGAGAAATAGATGTTTGTTTCTTGCTTAGCCATGCCACCAGACTTTCTCCTAGCTAGAATGCACCTCCACTTGTGATTTTCCTGTCATCCACACAGCTGGCCCAATCTGCATCTGTGTATGCTGTCAAAGTGAAGCTTTTTCCTTTTGGATACCATAGCCCAAACTGTACTATTCCTTGTAGATATCTAAATATTCTTTTGACTGCTAGAAGATGATTTTGCTTTGGTGCTGCTTGATATCTAGCCACAAGTCCTACTGCCAACATTATGTCTGGTCTAGATGCTGTTAGGTATAGCAGACTTCCTATCATGGATCTGTAAAGTCTTTGATCTATATCAACAGATCCATCATCAACACATAGCTTGCATCCAGTGATCATGGGAGTTGACACAAGTTTTCAGTCTTCCATTTTGAACTTTTTCAACATCTCTTTTAGGTATTTTTCCTGTGAGATGAATGTACTTGTGTTCTTTTGCTGAATTTGAAATCCTAAGTAGAAGGTGAGCTCTCCAATCATAGACATCTCAAACTCTAATTTCATCTCTTTAGCAAATCCTTTTGCTAGCTCATCTTTGTTGCTTCCAAACATAATGTCATCAACATATGCTACAACAATCAGGAGTTCATTTCCATGGGCTTTTATGTATATATTTCTATCTACTCCTCCTCTCTTAAAGCCTTGTTTTTGCAAGTACTTATCCAGCCTTGAGTACCAAGCACGAGGAGCTTGTTTTAGTCCATACAGAGCCTTATTTAGTCTGCACATATAGTCTTATTTGTCTGTTAATGAGAAACCTTCTGGTTGTTCCATGTAGACTTCTTCTTCTAGATCTCCATTCAGAAATGCATATTTCACATCCATTTGATATACCTTGAAGTCTTGGTAGCATGCAAAGGCTAGAAACATTCTCATAGCTTCCATTTTGGCTATAGGGGAAAATGTTTCATCATAATCAAGTCCTTCGATTTGTGAATATCCTTTGCAAACAAGTCTGGCTTTATTCCTGATTACCTATCCTTGCTCATTCATTTTATTCTTGAATACCCATTTTGAGCCTATGAAATTTTTCTCAATGGGTCTACGAACTAATTCCCAGGTATTGTTCTTCTCAATTTGGTCCAATTCTTCATTCATAGAATTCACCCAATGCTTGTCCTTGCTAGCTTCTTCAAACTTCTTTGGCTCTATTTGTTATAGCATGGCTATGTATACCTCTTCTGTCTGCTCAGTTAGTTGCCTTCTTGTCTGGAATCCTACACTCTTGTCTCCAATGATCTGATCTTCTAGATTGTTATTTTGAGTGTATCTTGAGGAGGCTTTCGAGCTCAGTTCAACATCTTCTGTTGTCTTCCTGGTTTCATCATCGTCTTGGTTTTCTTCTTCATGGCTGTCTGAAGGACTATTGCAGTCTGTACCTCTTGTATTGTTTGGAAGTTCTTCATCAAATCTTACGTCAATGCTTTCTACAATTTTCGAAGAGTCTTGTTGTAGCACCTGTACCCTTTACTTTTGGATGCATATCCCAGAAATATCCCTTCATCTGCTCTTGCATCAAATTTCCCAAGATTTTCATCATTATTCTTTATGTAACACTTGCTTCCAAAGATTCTAAAGTGCTTGATTGAAGTTGGTTTACCATGCCATAGTTCATAGGGAGTCTTGTCACTGTTTGGCCTTAAATGAAATTTGTTTAGGATATGCACGGCTGTGTGTACTGCTTCTACCCAAAAGGTTTGAGGAATATTACTCTCTTGCATCATGGCTCTGGCTATTTGTTGTACAGATCTGTTTTGTCTCTCTGCTACTCCATTTTGCTGAGGTGTCCCTGCAATAGTAAATTGTTGCTTTATCCCATGTTCATTGCATAGGTCTGCAAAGTCATAATCTGTGAATTCACCTCCTCTATCTGATCTGATGCATTTTAGCTTGCATCCTGTTTGATTTTCTGCTAATGCTTTGAATATCTTGAATTTCTCCAGTGCTTCCGATTTATTCTTGAGAAATGCAATCCATGTCATTCTGGAGAAATCATCTATTATCAGCATGAAGTAGGATTCTCCACTTGGTGTTTTAGTTCTTGCAGGTCCACCCAGGTCCATGTGCACAAGCCGGAGTGGTCTTCTTGTTGATAACTCATCTTTGGCCTTAAAGGATGTGCGGGTCTGTTTGCCCAATTGACAGGATTTGCATATGGTATTGGAAGGCCTTTTTATTTCTGGCATGTCTCTGACAAGTTTGTTCTTGCTCAGTCTGATGATATGATCGAAGCTGAGATGTCCCAATCTCCAATGCCATAACCATGACTCCTCAAGTTTGCTAAGATGGCATGCTTCATCTTCCTCTTTCACTATGTAAACATTACTCTCTGTTCGAACACCTTTGAGCATAGTCTTACCTGTGGTGCTTGATCTGACTTCACAGTCTTGTGCTCTAAAAAGAACTTCACAGCCTTTATCACATATTTGACTGACACTCAGCAAGTTTGCTTTTAGCCCATCTACAAATAGTACATCTTGGGCCTTTCCTCTGCCATTATCTAGGTTGATTGAGCCTTTTCCTTTGATTTTTCCTGATTTATCATTGCCAAAAGTAACATTGCCAGATTTCTTTTCATCAAAAGTTATAAATTTGCTTCTGTCTCTAGTCATATGTTTTGAGCAGCCACTGTCCAAATACCATTGGCTTTTCAGGTCTTGAGCAGTTAGAGCCAGGTCACATTTGTTCACCTTCTTTTTCCACTGGAAGCATTCTTTTGTTTGGAAATTTTTGTGAGATGATGAACCACATCCTCTTAGAGGACATTTGGAAGGCATATGTCCAATTTTATTGCATACACAACATTTGATCATAATTTTCGTAGAATGGTGAGTATGAGCAAAATTTTCTTGATTCATAAACCTCCTTGAGGTGTTGAACATCAATCTTTGTCCATATTTTCTGCACTCAATGATTTTATGGCCAAATTCCTTACAATAAAAACAGTAACCATAGAAACAATTTGCATACCTGATGTGAGGTTGTGTTCTCCATTTGTTTGCTTGAGACAGTCTCTTCACTGTTTGCATCTTTTGCTGGTTTGAATTACTCCTCCTTGTATGAGAATATGCAGCAATGTGTCACAGCTTGTGGCAGGCATAATAGGTGGCATTTTTCATAGGAGGGAAGAATCTCCTTTGATGGCTTCCAAATCTGACATACTCAGGGGTATATGATCCTTTTACTGTTGCCTGAGTATTTATTTCATTCTTTGTTATTAGAGGTTTCTTCTGGTTTCTGTCTCCCTCATTACATTTTTCTTCTTTTGTAGGATTTATTTGAGCTGCTTCATTAGCCTTCTTTGCTTTTACAAAAATAATATTTTTGTTTTCTTTTTCTTTGCTTTTACTTGATTCTCCTTCATAGCCTATTCCAGTTTTTATCAGAAGAGATCTTTGAGCATCCAGAATTTCGTTCAACTTACCAGAGCTTGTTGTTTGAGAAGAATTTATAGACACTTTCCTTTGAGCATTTTCTAATTTCTTCCTCAGACATACTACTTCTTCTTCCAACTTCTCTTGTTCCTGAGTTTTATCCTTTATTTGCTTAAGTAACATATCTTCTATCTTCTTGGCTTCTTCAAGCTCTACCTTCAGCTGCATGAGGACTTCTGAATTTTGCTCTTCTCTTACATACTTGAGGAGAATGTCCTTTTGTTTTCTGCACTTCAGTTTGAGTCTGTCAATCTCCTCTAGGGCACTTCTTAGCTCCCCTTCAAGGTCAACTTCACCTTCTTCTTCATCTTATAGGAGTCCTTCAAGTTCTTCTATGGCCATCGATAAAAATTCAGAGGTTCCTTCTTCACTTGAGGGTTCATCTGAGTCTTCAGATGCACTGCTGTCTTGTTGAACATAGTAAGATTTTCTATTCAATTTCTTTCCTTTCTGCCAGTTCTTTGATGAAGTTTTCTCTGATTCATGAGCTTGATTCCTTGCTTTCTTATGAGGACATTTAGCAACATAGTGTCCAACTCTTCCATAGTTAAAGCATTTGAATGGAAGTTTACCTTTATATTTACCTGAGCCTCTGTCCAGTTTCTTGACAAACTTGGCCTCTTTTTCATCAGAACAAGAACATATATCTTCCTTTTCTTCTTTCTTCTTTTCTGTTTTAAAAGCTGCCCCCCTCGTACTTGGCTTCTTCTGTGGGAGTCTCATCTCATAGGCTGTTAGATTTCCCAGTAACTGGTTCATGGTCGAGGTTTCCCAATCAATTGTTTCTTCTATTGCAGACACCTTGGGGTTAAAACTGGGTGGAAGAGATCTTAGAATCTTTTGTACAATTACACTTTCTAGTATGGTTTCTCCAAGAGCTTTCATATTGTTAACAATTTCTGCAACTCTTAAGAAGAAGCTGCCAACATCTTCATCATCATTCATTTTTAAATTTTCAAACTGAGCTCTATATACTTGAAGTTTGGCAGTCTTTACCTTTTTATTTCCCTCATGGATGTTTTCAAGAGTATGCCACATATCTTTGGCAGTCTTGCTGTGCATTATTTTGATAAATTCAGCCTCACAAAGTCCACTTAAGATTGCATTCATGGCCTTTGCATATGCTACAAATTCTTGTTTAGCTTCTCTCTCTGGGTTAGTTGCCTTTGGGGCATATCCAAATTCCACAGCTGCCCAAACTTCCATTCCTAGAGACATTATGTATGCTCTCATTCTGATTTTCCAGAAGGCATAATTAGTACCGGTGAAGAAAGGGGCTTTATTGGTTGAGCTTCCTTCTTGACTAGCCATCCTGGGGGCCTAGGATCTCCTTTCAGTGGTTAAACTTGTACAAAAGGAACTGGCTTTGATACCAATTGTTGAATCCTTAGTTAAGCTGAGAGGGGGGCCGGGTGGGGGGTGAATCAGTTTAACACATACATAAGCTTTTTAAATTTTTCATCATACTTATTTACAGCTTAATTTTATAACCAACTTTAATATGTGAATAGTCTTAATATGTTGCAGCAAGTATCAAATTAATGTGACACCAAACTTATTATGAGAGCAGCAAACATTAAGCAGATTGGGTAGATCATATCAACACATAGGCAACACGCATTGAGACAGCAGATATAAGTGGAAACCCATAAAGGGAGAAAACCACGTCTTATTATTGTTGTGATGCAAAGGCAAGCTCTAACTCCCTTTCACCACTGTTTTTCTGCAGGCACCAACCTACAGGAGTCTCCAACCTCAGTCAGCTACAACTGACAACTATCAAGCTTCAACTTGATAGGGAAGCTCCAACTTCCTCAATTTATCAAAAGAAAATATTTGCTGATTTACCTCAGATATCAGCTCTGTTCTGTAGCATCTCTTTCTGCTCCTCTCTTCCTTATCTTCTCTACCTCAATTTTCCATACTCTACATTCTCTATCCTCACTCTCTAACCTCTCTATGCATATCAAGGTGATATTATTTATAGAGATTTCCTTATGACTGTTTGTATTCCTCAGGGAATTCGAAATGGATAGTCATACCTCTTAGCCTTCTGCCTTCTCATTTCTTTTCCAGCTCACTCAGAAAAATATAACTGTATGTACTAATTTTAACATTACAGTGGGATTTTTGTTCTCTTCCGGAGACTTGCCAATGCATCACAAACAATATAAACCAATTAAAAAATTTACATTTAATTACAATGAGAACTCTAGCTCAACTCATTCAGCCTCTTGGATCACTGCGTATTTGTCTTTTCTGTGACTGTGTCTATCTTTTTCTTCTCTATATGCCTTTCTGTTCATTGATGTTGCATAACTCCTGCATGTATGTAACTGCACTTTTTATATAATGCAAATCAATTCTCGGCATAATAATAATAATAAGGCATTTTTAACATATGCACTGCCGTGTTATATAACTTAAGTAACTTTCGGCGATATAATGATAAAAGATCATTTTAATACATAAAATGCCCATAAGACACTCACGAACACTCTGTTCTTGATACGATATATCACCTTCTCGAATAGTTACGATTGCGATTAATCGCAATCGCAACTTCCATTTATATGTTCGATGCTTTGCCCCTTCTACGAGAGGCGGTCGATCAACTATTCCACTTTGATGTGCCAATGCAATGAATCGCTCCGATGCGATGTAACATTGTTGAATTTGATGTGCCGATGCGATGAATCGCTCCGATGCGATGTAACACTATTCACTTTGATGCCGGAACTAAACCATATATGAATCGTTGTTTAAAACATATCAAGTCTGAAACTCAATCGCAATCGCAACTTTTGGTTAACATGTTCCGCTGCCAACTTTTCTCCGATGCGATTCGTGACTCGAGTCCCACCTTATAAGACTTTGTTTGTATTCGGCCCGAACAGTAGAGCGCTTCACATATATGTATATATATATACTTTGGCCCCTTGTTTATAAAGAACTACATATATAAAGTGCTGCATATATATGTATACTTTGCCACTTCAGTCTTTATGTATCCTCCAGCTTGGGTTATGATTCTCGGAATTTTATGTAGGGGTCCACTTGCGTATTAACTTTGTTTTATACTCCAACGTCTGGTAGATATCATAACATAAAAGCCTCTGATCATACAACACAAATTTCGACATGTTAGCCCTACCATATCATTATAACATATCCACATTATATAAATTACTATAAGTCCGCACCCTTTGTATTATTTCATTCGAATCATCAATCAACTTATAACTAAACCCAATGCGACATTTTAATACACAACCATTCCATGGAGCCCCACATGTGTTTAATAAGCTCCGCACTTTGAGTACGTTCCACTCTGATGAAAGACCCTTTGAACATATATATATAAAGTCTAAGTCAACTCTTCACCATGGTTTTAACCTCAAAAGATAACATAATGTATTAACTTGCATCAAATATATAATCCGTACATAACCCATTCTTATATGTGCACTCAACTTTAATATATATCCAATGTTGCAATAGATATCAAGCCCGATACATATTTTAGCACATGTACGTTCCCTCGAGGCCCACCTCCATTAACATGCCTCTTGCATCCAACTGGCGGATAGTCTATCGCATCGATCCGATGATCCAACGAATGTCATACCATATCGTGTTTTTTTATTGGTACGAGGGTTAACACTTCAAATTTGCGCGAAAAAAAGTTGTTTTACAAAACCGCCCCTCGAGGACATGTGTCCTTCAATGACACATATCGCGTTCATTTTGGCAACACCGCTACCACTTCAACTAGTTTTGTGGCCCTCCGGTTTTACTGCTCATGTTCGAGGTTCCGCTTATAGTCATGGTTCCGCTCCAACAAAAACTTCGCGCCTTTGTTATATACATATACATATAATCTCCGTTTAAAAAGTTTCATTTCTTATTTCTTCAAAGACTTTTAATATATGACCATGTTTCAATGTTATGTTAATACAACGCTACCATAATGTTTAACACTTGCGTTACGTCTTTTTATTACTTAATTCTTGGTGTTACCCCTTATATACAGTAGTCTCTGCTCCGCCTCTATGCTTGATCATTTCATCGCTTTGTTAACGCTCTGCCCGTCCGCCTTTTGTATTCTCTCGCCTCCCGCCTCTATATTCTCTGTCTCCACCTCTCTGCTACTCTGCCTCCTCTGGTTCTGCCTCCTTTCTCTGTCTCTGCGTCCTCTGCTGCTCGACCGTTTCATTTCAACAGTGTTCTTCCGCCTGTCTCCTTTGCCATCTATGTTGTCCTTTGCCATCAATGACAATACTTCTAACATGACGTTTGCTCTCTCTCTCTCTCTCTCTCTCTCTCTCTCTCTATATATATATATATAAAGCCCCAAGAGTTAGCTCAATTGCTCAAGTTCTCATTGTTAAAGCACTTTAACTTAAGATGTTTATTTGATTACCCCTCTCTCTATATATATAATTGAAAAAATAAAATAAAAGTAAAAAAATGCTTTAAAAATTCTAGATATCATGATTCCTTACTTCACTTATGCTCATGAAGTATGATGGGATATTAGGTATGTTGTAAATATAATGATCATAAAAGGATATTGGGTATATGGTGGATATTAATAATAGATTGAAATGGCCTTTTCTTCTTATGGTATGAATTGAATTTGAATCTATATATAATTGATAGGCATTTGGAAAAAGTAGAAGTATCTATCTTATCACATGTTGTTAAGTTTTATTTTTACATAATATAAAAGCCTTTGGGATAGTATTAAAAGAAAGCTTTGTGGGTAACTATTGTAAATGGTTTCTGAATTCCTAAAATATTTTGTATTTATTTTTTTAATTCATTTTATTATAAAATAAATTCCATAATAAAATTGATCTAAGTTAGTAAAATAAATTTTAACTCAAATAAATCACCTCCTCCTCAAGTTAATGACATGTGATTATCCCTCTAAGGTAACTCTAGTGGTTGGGACTAAAGATGTTAAAAGTCGCTCACTAAACCACACAAAATGATTTGCAAGTTATAAGGAGTTATAAAAGGAGGTGAGATGAGACCTCCCATGACACGTGTTCTAGTTAGCAATTCTCTTTTTTATTAAAAATAATAATAATATAAAAAAACATATTATCTTTGTTATGATATTTAAAATAAATGTTAAGAAAAATAGATAATATTTAAGTTTGTTATTTTTTTAGCCAATAATACTATTTAACTTTGAATAAATAAAATAAAATATAATTAAATTTAAATTTTATATATATATATATATATATATAATATTTAAATAAAATAAATAAAATAAAATTTATATTTATTATTTATTTAAAAATAAAACATTAAACATTTTAAATTTATTTTTTAAAATATAATTTTTTTAATATTTAAATTTTTTTATTACATTGTTAATTGAACTTATCTCAAGGGATTGAAAAAGAAATTCTCTACCAAAATTCAATTCTAAAAATAATATATATAAATGTATATTTCTAATATACCATATACAACACAATAAAGATGAAAAACCAAAAAAAATCTTAACGTGTTTTTCAATCCAAAATAAAGTCCTTATTATATTTTTTAACCCAAAATGCACTCCTTCATTGACTTCTTTATCCGATCATGAAGTCAAATTTCTTTATATTTAAATATATATTTCAAATCCAAATGTTAAATTTTACTTCTTTATCCAAAATGAACTCTTATCCTATGATGAAGTCATTTCTTTATATTTAATATATGTTTCAAATCTAAATATTAATTTGACTTCATTATCCAAATTTAAATGGTTTTCTTTATATTTATATTTTCCAAAATTTTAACACATATCCCCAAAATATAAATATATATCGCTGGCTTTCTTGGAAAAAAATCGCTGGCTTTCTCGGAAAAAAATCAGCAATGCAAAGACCAAAACTTATCTCGTTGAAACCCAAGCCATAAAGATGGGTATCCACTGTAAATACGACACCATGTGTGGACAGCTTAATAATCACTGGTTATTTATTTAAATAATGGTTATTTATTTTCTGGAATAAATTGTGTGTCGTTTAGTTAAATATTTTCCTGCTATGATTATTTTAATATTTTTTTAGGTTTTATTTAAAATTATGGAAGGTTTTTTTTAATTTTTTTTAGATTTTATTTAAAATTATAAAGAAGATTTATTAAAAAAAAATTTAAGTATTAAATTTATTTATATATTAAAAATATTTTAAATAATCAAAAATATATATATACTCTTATAATTTATATAGAAATTGTTTTTAGTGAGATTTTTAAGAGTTTTTAGTGTGAAATTTTGATTTGTGTTGTTTAAATTTTTTGATTTTATATATAAATTTGACATTCTAAAAAACTTTTAAGACAGTTGGATTGTGAAGAGATTACCCATCAAACTTAAATCTCTAAAAAAATCTCAAAAAATTCACACAGAACTTGTTCATATCACTTAAGGAGTTGTCTTTAGTGCGACTTTTTGAAGTTTCAGGTGCCGGTGAAAAATTTTGAGGTAAAATCTTGGTTTTTGTTATTCAAACTGGTTTTTTGACTCTATATATGGATTCAGCACCCTCAAAAACCTCTAAGGCACTTCGATTGTGCAAAGTTAGCAATCGAACTTCTCTTTTCAATAAATTCTTGCCGGAATTTAGAGAAATTACACCGTAAAAAATCACCGTAAAAGCCTTCAAAAAGTCGCACTAAAGACTACGCGTATCACTTAATGGTCAGAAAATAATTTGAGTGTGTTCGGCATGAATTAAATGAGCATACTCAGCCCTCAAACCGTACACTTGTTTTGGCAATTATGGCCCTTAAAACTAATCCTGCGATTGACCTTCGAGAGAAAAAAAAAACAAATAAATTCATTTAATAATACTGCCAACCTTTGCGTTCTGTTGCAACAAATATGCAATAGAATGGAGGGACAGTCTGCATTTCCAGTGGATGAATCTTTTGAATTAATTAAGGCTGACTCATTTGAAGCAAAAGCTAGCTTGCTTCAAGTAAATGTTCAAATATAACATCAGTCACTGTGTACTACCTAAAATCCACCGTTGGTAACAGAGTTTTCAATTCTCTGTAGGTCAGATATTACAATGTTATATATAAATAACACCAAATATCTTATAAAAAAGGAAAAAACATCTAAGAAAGAATTGAGAACCTTTTGTCAATATTCCTTTTGCTAATAGAACCACATACACAACACTAGACCAACTCAGCATCCTCTGGCATCAAGTGGAATCTTTTGGGGCTGCTCTAGCTGGTTTTCATTCTAACTCATGGGGGTGGTCTAGGTGCCCTTGTGCATTGGGAACTCGTATTTATTGCCCATGAAATGTTCTAATAAATGCTGAAATGTTCTAATAAATCCATCAGATTATTAATTATGATCTTTATGTGGAAATTTTCTTGGAAGAAGTTCATCAGATTATTAACTATGATCTCTATCTAAAAACTCTTAAACCATAAAATTTGTTCAAACTTACACATTCTCTTTAGCAAGACTTTTTTTTTTTCTCGAGAAAAAATCAAAACTTTCCATTATGTAAAACTTTCCATTATATGTAATATTCACTCAAACTTACACATTCTCTTTAACAACTTAACTTCTTTTTTTTCCGAGAAAAAATCGAAACTTTCCATTGTATATAATCAAAAGTTCAGAGTACATGCAATAAGCACTCTATCTGATCGTGTGTTACGCAGAACACAAAAAACAAGATCCATATAACCCCAGAAGCACTGAACCTCTGCCTGTGCATTTGCTCGAAAGAGCAATCTGTCTTCTTTTTCCATGCCAACTCACCAGTTCCAAGGCTCCTCAAAAGAGGAAAACTGCCTAAAAGTAGGGTTAGCTAAGAAAAAACCAAAATAAACCAGGACCCAGGCCCTCACAAACCCACAAGGAAAATCAAAAACCCAAAATAGGTATCAAGAAACCACGGGCAGAATAGAATAGCGAGAGGAAACAGACCCAGCAACCAGAGACCACGAGCTCAACTGCTAAGACTCTGAATCAAAAAAACTGAGCAGATCCACACCCACAAGCAACATCAGAGAAACAAAAGCTCCAAACCACCGACCACTTGTTCGAACCAAACCACCAACCACATCCTTAACAACTTGTGGAATAAAAGTTTTGTTTAACTATTATAACCCCAAGAGCTGAGAGATTTGTGTCCCAAGTCCTACAGGACACGAGATTTAAGACCCGCTCTTTGAATTCCGTAACCAAATCCTCTTTCTTGATGTGTTACCTTCTCCTTAACTATCTCTTCCATCTGTTACACCTCTTGCAAATGCAACTTGCATTGGATCAAGCTGAGTATGAGTGGGGCACTACAAGGTTTCAAACGGCTCAACCCTCTTGGGTGTGTGCCCATGCCGGCAACCCTTTGGTTGTTAGAGTGGACCATGGCCAAATTCTCCATAGTACGTCAAGGGCTCAATGTGGGGTAACACCTAGACCAGGTCAAAGGAAGACTTTTCTAGCCCTGAGAATCATTACTGAACCTGGAACTCTTACAAAATAAACCAAAAAAGACTATCTTCCCCACAGAAGGCTCAACGACCCATGAATGGTTTGACTAGAGATCCCCTTAAAAAACTTATCCCCCTGAAATTAGAATGCAGCTGAACAATAACAGTTAAAGCACCAAAAAATGACAAAACCCAGAGAAGTGCCTCAAAAATTCCCAAGAGAGCCCAAACTCCTTGGGTTGCCCTCTCCCACTAGCAGCCAAACAACCCTTTTCGGATCCAAAGAAAGTGCAACAAACACGAAACGAGAAACCAGCACAAGAGCCAGGGCAGAGATTTGACCTTCAACTCCCATTTCCAAAACGCGTTTTGGCAGAGATTTGACCTTCCACTGCCATTTCCAGAAGGTGTTTTGACAGGTAGATTTTTGGTTAAATCTATTCGGAATTTTTAAAAACCAGGTTACTAGGTTACTATTGTCAAGTTGTGGAATTTGAAATACCCAAAATTTTAAAATTGTAAATTTTGAGGTTCCATATAATCTCTGATACTAAACCATAATCTCTGATACTAAACCATCAAGATCCTCAAAAATTTACCAAAATCCATAAACAATCAAGATCCACAAAAAAAGCTCAAAGCTAGGTTATTAAAGGGGTCCACATTACCAGAATCCAGGAAATCGCATTCAATATCCATATCAATCTGGAACTGCTTCGACATGCATTCATAACTTCTCCAACCCAAATATGGTTCACAACTACTTTTAACCTACCTAATATTCTCCACTTGTTCCTATTATGAATGATCCCTGTGCCCAGACGTGCAGTCATAAAATACATATATGAATCGAAGAATCCATGTTGATCTACAACAGCTCAATTCCGCATAGCTTCTCCATTCTAAATATGATTCACAACTACTTTCAATATATTTAATATTTTTGTTCATATACTTTGAATAGATAGTGATATACTTTGAATAGATAGTGATTGGGTATAACATTAAATTATTTTTATATGAAAGTTCTGAGTTCAAAACTTAAGATTTTATTTGCTGAATAAATAAATAAATAAAAACTACATTATAATCTCCACTAGTTCTTACTGAGAATGATCCTTGTGCACAGACAAGTTCTGAGTTCAAAACTTAAGATTTTATTTGCTGAATAAATAAATAAAAACTACATTATAATCTCCACTAGTTCTTACTGAGAATGATCCTTGTGCACAGACTTGCAATTATAAAATATATCAACGAAAATCACAAGAAACAGTTCCAAGGTTGCCAGTACATGAAATAGATGTTAAGGAATCAAATAACCCATACTGTGAATACTATCATCTATGACAGCTCAATTCGGAATACAAAATAAGAAAACATGTTACGGGAGAAAATTATTCAAGTACATCAAATATGGTTATATAGATTGCAAATAATCCCATAATGTGAAGACTATGACATGGCTATATAGATTGCAAAGAATCCCATATAGCTTGCAAATAATCCCATAATGTGAAGGCTATGACAGCACAATATATGAACAGAAAAAAAAAAAGTATAAACATGTTCTGTGAGAATATTATGAAAGTGATATGATATAACAGATTACAAAGAATGAAATACTCGTTTATGATTTACTTGGATTTTGATTTTGTGCTTAAAAAAATATGATTCAATAGATTGCAAAGAATGAATTACTGTAGCTAGCTTGGAAGCCCTTCACCCCTCCGTTTAGGATATTTGGCAAGGAACCCCAAGTTGGGAAGATTGGGAATCTTCACGTTTGACTGGGCAACATTTAGTGATTGGACCTCACAAAATTTTTAATTGAATAACTCGGAACATTCAACATGGCTGTGCAAAATTTTCTTGTATGAAACATGCAATCTGAAACTTCTAATTCCTTTCCTCATTCAATCCACTTTCATGTTGTCATTATATAAGAGAAGAATAATTTCAAGTTACAAAAGCATGAACCACAAGATATAAGCTTCAACTTGCTTTCTTATAAAAGCATATAGCAGCAACCATTTTGCAGAATCAGGTTAAGGCATGCTGATTTTTAAATAGGTCCAAAAACTCATATGCCTCCCAGCACGATTCCATGAAATTCGCTGAATGGGTCAATAAGGAGGCACTGGTTATTTTCTACTGGAAGCTCAATAATAAAGAGCTTCAGATGAATCATTACTACAACAATAGAAAATGAATACCTGCACCTAACATAAAGGAAGGATCACATTTTACATTACAGAATGCAAGATGACCTCTTGCATATTGCAAATAAACTGAACTTAGATCACTGTCTGGATCGAGAAAATAAACAGCCAGGCAAGCCCAATTGGTGGCATCCCCTAGTCTGAATTGGACTTTGCAAAATCTCCATGGGAATTCAACTACTAATCACCACTGTGCCTCCATGACCTTCTCAGGAGCAAAACAAACAAAATCCCCAGCGGCGACAACACCAGTAGTGAGGGACAGGCCCAAAGTCAACCACGTTATAACAAAACCAATCCTAGAATCAACAATAGCCTGCAAAGTGGTGTGAATACAGAAGTCGAAAACACACTCCAACATTGCAGGTCCATCTCCTTAAACTAAAATGGAATGTCACTGAATTGAACAAACCGCTAACACCACAAATGCAGTGGTCAATCCAATTTCCAAGCATAAAGCAATAAACAATAGTCTGCAAGGACACCAGTGCTCTTCTCCTCTGATTCAGCACAACCATTAAACTTCGAATCCTGCACAATCGACTTTCGAGGAGCAGAAGAGGATATGGGCTTGAAGACGAACAACGCATGACCCAAACCAGGATTGAATAACCAATCATGAATATCCCAGAAAACTTGCAGAATTACACCATTGGCACTTACAGTCTGATTGCCTCTGAACTTCCAGAGCAACTGCTTCACCTGTAAAATTACCTGCCCATCCACCTTTATGCTCATTTCAGGATCTCTTGGTCCAGTTGTATGGTATTCAATAGAGATATCATGAGGTTTATTCCCAGCCTCATCCAACTTAGTTCTCGTGTTGAAGTACTTCTTGCCAAAGACATGCTCTTTTTTGGAGATCAAGGTGGCTTCGATAACTGAAGGCCTGGCCTTAGTCTTTTTCAAAGCCTCCTTCTTCATGTCTCCCAACAGCAGAACGACCTCTTCGTCACAGACAACTGCAACATAGAATCCTTCCTGGGGTTCATGCCCACAGAGGAATTTAGCAGAGCCAAGATCCCAGAAAACTTCGACCTTTAGTCCATCGACCTCAAAGCTCTTAGAGCCCTGTTTTCTCCAGAAGTACCATGGCTTAAGCTCGACTTTGCACATTGATTGAGCACTAAGGTCCTCGTCCTCGTCTACTGAGATACTCAGGCCTTGGCCCATGACATTCTTGCACCAGGTCACAGTCACAAGTCGGCAATGCCCTGCCAGTTTGGTCTGATATGTGCAGGTAACCAGACTCTGGGTCGTTTTGCCTTGGAGGCCTCTGTCGCCAGAAAAACAAGAAGGAATTACATCAGACATGATGTCTACTGAAGACTTGAAGTTTATAGAATACTGGAACCCTGGAATTCCCTTATATTAAATCCAATTCAATGGTCAATCCCGGCGACTGAAATTGTGGAAAGAATCAGTTGTGCCTGATAAAAAAAATATTAAAAATGGAGCAACTGGGATCTCAGAAAACTGCAGTTTCAGAGAAGCCACCTAGTCGAACCTCGGATTTATTCTATAAAATGCACTGGTCTACCTAAGTACACCATCACTGATATATGGGTTGAGAAGATACTATCCAAGCACTAATTGGCTGGAAGCCACTCGGTCCAACGACTTCTGCCGACTGAAACCTTCAGCATTGACTGAATACATAGAATAGAGCTCTAAGATCGTGAAAACACATGAATCTCAAGCTTTCACTCCAATAAACCAGAGAGTTGCATAGGCCACATAAGAAAAGAGAGAGATATTAACTGGATGATTGACTGTAAAGCCAAATGCACAGATAGGCCTAAAACACATTGCAGATTCTCTGATACCCTTGAAAACTTATTCAACAATATCCTCCTAGCACACCCACATAAAATGTATTTAATATAGGTCAACTTCTGAGGCCCTGATAATCCAGTAATGTCCTCCACATTATTTTTATGTTGCAAGACTTCAACTAGATTGATCCTGCTCTGATCAAAACAATCTGGATCAGATTAACCCAATATTGATCAACTCCCCTGTTGATTGAGCTGCAATATCTTACTAACACAGCCACATAAAAAGTACTTGATTTTCATCAAATAGTGAATAGGATGCTGATCAACCCAATAATACCATTATCAAACCTTCTCAATCCTTCCATCAGGCAGGGGCTTTAACTGGGTTGATCCTTTTCTGGGCAAGCCGATCCTGATCAGATCAACCCAGTCCTGCTTAACTCGGCAGTAGTTTTACCACAGCAAGCCCAGGCTCTATTCTCAGTGCATTGGGCTCACCTTAAAAATCCCAAAGAAATTTCCATTCCCAAATGGAGTTTGGATGGTTGGGATCAAAAAGAAGAAGCAAAAAACCCTCCTGGCTATTCAGATTCAAATCTGAGGCCCTCTTGCAAATTTCTCAGACCGAGGCTCAGTAGTATTTGAGCAGTACTAAACTGGCCATGTTATATTGAAAACTGCCCAGTGCCTAGTTTCCTAGAGGCTGTGAAAACCAACCAATGAATCGATACGGCACATGAATGAATGAATGTCTGGATCGATTGAATGATGAGAGACGCACATACAGTACAGTCAAACACAATCGACTCCCCCTCGTTCAAAAGGGTATGAGTGATACCTCTCCCGGAAATGATCGCTTCCACCGATAGCAAACAAAATCTGCAGAGATTCCAATGCAAATTTTGTTATGAAAAGGCGGTCTGCAATCTAAAATAGACAGATCTCAAGGCGGTACTGCCGTCTGAGGCTCGGATGCAGCCTCGACAGAATAAAACCGCATTAAAAAACACGAAATTTCTACTGTTCTCGGTCGTTAAGCAACTGGGCTGCTTGGAAGCTGCCGCCGCTCCTGCAGCACCAGCTGTTAATGCACGCGGAGTCCGAAAATTCATCTCCATCACTGAAGTACCCCTCGTGTTATTCTCATTACCCCCCTCATCGAGGTTTACGATATTTTTTTTTTTTTAATTTGTTGTGTAGATCCAAAAATGGTTTTCGGTGGTGGTTTCCACGTGAGCAGTTTTTCAGAAGTGGATTTGGCCAGATTCAACGGTCCTCCTGACACGTGGTTTTCAATCGCATGTTTGACCGTCCGTGATAGGTGGACAGATGGATCAATAATTTGGCCTCTTCCTAAAGATGTGAGGAGTTGGATACCCACATGAAATTCTTTTGGGTTTTTGCCATTCTTGGGTCCTAACGTAAGAAAGAATCTAGCCCCCTTTTGCCTAACGTATGATAGAATCTAGTTCTAGTCTCCCTTGTTTTGCCCCATGGGGCATGGCATTAGGGACCATTTGACTCATGGCAACAAATTTTACACATGGGCAAGTCTCATGCATTTTTCAAACGCTCTCAAAGTCTTCTCATAATGCTTTGGAGGAAGGAGGTGCTCTACACATAAACGTGTGATTCATGTACATGAATTGAATTGTAGAGTCAAAAGGCTATAAGCTGCACCCATAACAAAGTCAAAATGTTGATAGGGTTACTTTAGCTTTGAAAATGGTGACATGGAATTGCATAATCAAAGGCTGCTAAATTTGTACCTTTGAAAATGGGAATAATTTTTACAATAAAGTGAATTTATCCCTTCATTAATTTATTTTGAAAAAAAATGATAATAGGCAAGTTAACTTTCTAAGATTTAGTGGTTGTTGTTAGAATTATTTTATGTTTATATGTATGCATTTTGAATCTCTTTAGTCCATAAAATATATGGACTTGTTTTTAATGTGAATTTTTGGAGTTTTTGACTGGAATTCGATGGAAAAATTTGAGTTGAAATCTTGATTTGTGTTATTTAAATTGGTTTTTTTACTGCATATATGGATTCAGCACCTTAAAAAACCCATAGGGCACTTTGATTGTGCAAAGTTTACCCACTAAGCTTGTGATTTCAATGAATTCCTGCCAGATTTTAAACGAATTAGATAACATATGGAGTTGTCTTTAATGCGATTTTTTGGAGTTTTTGGTGGGTTTTCTGGCCGAAATCTGATAGAAAAATTTGAGTGAAATATTGATTTGTGTTATTTAAATTGGTTTTCTGACTACATATATGAATTCAACACCCTGAAAAACCCCTAGAGCACTTTGATTGTGCAAAGTTTACCCACCAAGCTTGTGATTTCAGTGAATTCTTGCCAGATTTTAAACAAATTAGATAAACATATGGAGTTGTCTTTAATACGATTTTTTGGAGTTTTTGGTGGGTTTTCTGGCCGAAATCCGATGGAAAAAATTGAGTTGAAATATTGATTTGTGTTATTTAAATTGGTTTTTTACTGCATATATGGATTCAACACCCTGAGAAACCCCTAGGGCACTTTAATTATGCAAAGTTTACCCATCAAGCTTGTGATTTCAATGAATTCCTGCCAAATTTTAAACAAATTAGATTGGAAAAATCCACCGGAAAAGTTTCCAAAAAGTCTCATTAAAGACAACTCCAAAACATATTAGTGTTTTTACTATACGCTATCCACACATGTGGAGAATCATCTCTTGGGTTTCCTCATAAATTTTTCTTTAGCAAAAAATGATAGACCATTCAATGTCATCGAAGGCATGCACATTCACATCACAAACATTTGTCACCATTGCCATTATATAAGGTGGATAAGGTTGTTGTAAGTTTGAAAATGATTACATCAAATTACACAATTAAAGGGTTGCAAGGTTATACATAGGCGGAAACGTGAACCTGGGTTACACTTTTGTGAGAATTGCGGGTTGAAATTTTTTTTCGGCAATAGTTCGGCTGAACATTTTATAGAGTTCGGCCGAACTATGAAATAGTTCGGCTGAACTTGTTTTTAAAGTTC
>JAXQQM020073657.1:0-24777 GCA_034641835.2 Pinus albicaulis | reverse complement strand
GACTGAAGAGTTTGCCGGATTATCCACAGTCTCATGAAACACTTGTCGACGTTTCGAATCCCAACGGGGATCCATCTTCAGGACATTGGAATGAAGAATTAAAAGAAGGGTTATAATCCATAAATAGCGAAGAAGGAAGGAAAGGCACGGGCCGACCAAATTTTTCAATTACTTTAATTTTTATAATTTTTTAATTTTTGATTTAATTCAAAGATTTATTATTTATTATTTTAATTTTAATTTTAATAATAATACTAAGTTTTTAATAAATAATAACCTTACTAAATTTATTTTATTAAAAAGTTTATTATTTCTTATTCTCAAAGTTTTATTATTAAAAATAATAAACTTATTTTTATTTTATTAATAAGTTTATTATTTTTAAAGATTTGAAAAAATCCTAACACTATAAAATCAATGATGTTTATACTTAATAAAAAGCTTAAGGATTATTATAATTTAATTAAGGGTTATTATAATTTATTTAAGGGAAATTTATTAAAAAAAAAAAAATTTAAGGATAATTTAATATACCTTGAAAATTTTAACTTATTTATTTTTAATTTGATTTAAAATTAAAAATAACAAGTTAAAAATAAATCAACCTATCTATTCTAAAAATTAATTAAATAAACTAAGGAATTTCTAAAGAGTATTAATGTTTATTTATTTTTATTTTATAAAAATAAATAATTATTTAATACCCTAGAAATTTTTTATAGGTTTTAATGAGGAATGTTATAGTTTAAATATACTACCAAGAAATTTACGCTTATTAATGTTAACTGATAAGTTATCTTTAATTATTACTGATTAGTTAGTTTTCTAATTTAATAAATATTAATCTAGCAAACTAAATAAGGAAGGGAAGTAAATAAGTATTTTCTACTTAATAATTATTTATAAATTAATTAATTTTATATAAAATAAAAATTAATTAAAGTTAATAATTATTAAAAGAAAGTTCCTTATTTGTTAAACCATTACTTAAAGAAAGGAGACAAACCTTGAAATAATATACCTACAAACTCATACCTGGGAGGAATGTGTTCTTGAGGAGCAGATTTGTCGAAGAAGAGGTCGCCAGCTGTCGCTAATTTCATATCCTCCATCCCTATTGAGGTTTTCAGGATGTTTTTTGATCTCCAAGGCTTCTCTTACTTTTCTTTTGTAATAGTGATCTTCTCTTGCAATGATCTTTGCATCTTCAAGATGCACTTGGTGTTTAGTTTTTGAAGAGTGTTCAGCAAGGGCCGAAGTGTGAAGTCGTTCATGCTTGATATCGGCTTCGTGCTCCTTGAGTCTTTTCTGGAGTGAGCGTCCAGTTTCACCGATATAGCTTCTCCCGCATGAACAATCAATTTTGTACACTCCTTTAAGTGTTATTTTAAATACTACTGTTTTAGAAAGCCCGGGCCGAATTTCCAAAACAACCATTAACACCTGTAGCAATGAGACCTCGGTCACGATGAGTTCTAACTCGGTAAAACTCGGTGTCAATGCAGTTAACACCTGTAACATCGATTCCTCATTAAAACTCGGTGTTAATCACTGCAGTGACACGGTCTCCACCGCAAACAACGATATTTTAAATAATACTGTATTAAAATACCGGGGCGAGATTTCCAGAACAAGCTCCAACTCGGTGAAAATCGCTGTTAATAGCGCTTCCAATATGGTTAACACTTATAGCATCGAAGGTGTCACTGAAAAAATCGGTGTCAATAACACTTCCAATACAGTCAACACTTGTAGCATCAGTGCCTTGGGTTCCAAAACGGGCAAACTTGGTGTTAGACTATACAATAACACGGTTTCTACTTCGGTCAATAGAGTTGTCAATCATTGCAATTACGGTGATTCCACTTCGATCATAAACAATGCTAGCAACACCGTAGGTTCCACGTCGGTCGATCCTTGCAAGTCTTTGGATTTACGTAGTATGGATGGAGAGAGGTGGTCATGTAGTGAAATGAGCCATGAACCTTTCCATAATAGAATCAAAATGAGGGGAAGGCCACAAATCAATAATGATAAAAATAAAAAAGTTGTGAATTTATCATCTTTAGAACTAGATCAAGTTTCCATCGATATTCTTGGCAAGGGCTTAGGCTTTGCAGTTGCTCCCAAGAGCATCCCAAATGAAGGCATCCTGTGCAGTATAGAGGAAGGAATTCAAGGATTAAATCTCGATGATAAAGAAACATTAAGACAAGAGTGCTCTCTTATTTTGAAGAAGGCCAAAGCTCCGAAAAGCAACTTAAATAAGGAAGAACTTAATGCTCTAAGAAACCTACGCAACAATGAAAACATTGTGATACTTAAAGCAGAAAAAGGTGGTGCTGCTGTTGTTCTAGATAAGACTGACTATATAAAGAAAATGAAAGAGCATCTTGATTGCAACAGCTACAAGAAACTTAATTCCAACCCCTTGCCGAAAGTTTTGAGAGAAGTCAAGAAAGCAATTAAGAATTCAGGGCTTGACGACAAGTTAAAGAAGAAGTTGACCCCTTCATGTGATGTCGTGCCCAAGATCTATGGATTACCCAAAATCCATAAAGACAGTATCCCCCTCAGACCGATTGTCAACACCATAGGATCTCCCACCTATGAGCTAGCAATATATGTCGCTAAGATCCTAAAACCCCTTGTTGGGAACACAGATTCTTTCATAAAAGATTCAAATGATTTTGTTAAACTCATTAAAGATCAAAGATCAGAAGAAGGTGACATCTTGGTTAGTTTTGATGTGGTATCCCTATTCACCAAGATTCCTTTAGATGAAGCAATCTAGGTCATCAAAGAGGTTACTGATCCTGCAACAACGAAGCTTGCGGAAATCTGCTTTCGGTCCACTTTTTTCATCTTTCAAGGAGAGTTCTATGAGCAGGTATCAGGTGTCGCAATGGGTTCTCCACTAACCCCTATTGTCGCCAACTTATACATGGAACATTTTGAGAAAAAGGCCCTTGCCTCATATCCCTTAAAACCAGACTGGTGGAAAAGATTTGTTGATGATACTAATATAAAATGGGCCCATGGAAAAGAGAATCTTGACAAGTTTTTTCATCACTTGAACTCCATTTCCTCGGATATCAAATTTACCATGGAAACTGAAGAAAATAGATGCATTCCTTTTCTGGATGTTCTTGTTATTAGAAATGATGATGGAACCCTTGGGCACCGTGTATTCAGAAAGAAAACCCACACTGATAGTTATCTCCATGCCGATTCCTACCATCATCCAGCTCAGAAGTTCGGTGTCCTTAATACCCTTGCTGTTAGGGCCTTGAGGATATCTGATGCTGAACACCTTAACGAAGAAATCAACCACTTATCTTCCGTTTTTAAGGGTTTAGGGTATAAAGAAAGAGATATCAGGAAGGCTTTAAAAAGAGCGGAGGGCGCAATCTTACCCCAGAAACGACTTGAACCCCAAGAAAAAGGAGGGAGGGTTTTTATACCATACATTAAAGGTGTTACTGATAAAATCGCCAAGGCTCTAAGAAAGAACGACATCTTCACACAATTTTCGGTAGCAGGAACTATTAGACATAGAATGCGATCAGTTAAAGATGCTATAAGTCCAGAACAACTTAAAGGAGTGTACAAAATTGATTGTTCATGCGGGAGAAGTTATATCGGTGAAACTGGACGCTCACTCCAGAAAAGACTCAAGGAGCACGGAGCCGATATCAAGCATGAACGACTTCGCACTTCGACCCTTGCTGAACACTCTTCAAAAACTAAACACCAAGTGCGTCTTGAAGATGCAAAGATCATTGCAAGAGAAGATCACTATTACAAAAGAAAAGTAAGAGAAGCCCTGGAGATCAAAAAACATCCTAAAAACCTCAATAGGGATGGAGGATATGAAATTAGCGACAGCTGGCGACCTCTTCTTCGACAAATCTGCTCCTCAAGAACACATTCCTCCCAGGTATGAGTTTGTAGGTATATTATTTCAAGGTTTGTTTCCTTTCTTTAAGTAATGGTTTAACAAATAAGGAACTTTCTTTTAATAATTATTAACTTTAATTAATTTTTATTTTATATAAAATTAATTAATTTATAAATAATTATTAAGTAGAAAATACTTATTTACTTCCCTTCCTTATTTAGTTTGCTAGATTAATATTTATTAAATTAGAAAACTAACTAATGAGTAATAATTAAAGATAACTTATCAGTTAACATTAATAAGCGTAAATTTCTTGGTAGTATATTTAAACTATAACATTCCTCATTAAAACCTATAAAAGTTTTCTAGGGTATTAAATAATTATTTATTTTTATAAAATAAAAATAAATAAACATTAATACTCTTTAGAAATTCCTTAGTTTATTTAATTAATTTTTAGAATAGATAGGTTGATTTATTTTTAACTTGTTATTTTTAATTTTAAATCAAATTAAAAATAAATAAGTTAAAATTTTCAAGGTATATTAAATTATCCTTAATTTTTTTTTTTTTTATAAATTTCCCTTAAATAAATTATAATAACCCTTAATTAAATTATAATAAGCCTTAAGCTTTTTATTAAGTATAAACATCATTGATTTTATAGTGTTTGGATTTTTTCAAATCTTTAAAAATAATAAACTTATTAATAAAATAAAAATAAGTTTATTATTTTTAATAATAAAACTTTGAGAATAAGAAATAATAAACTTTTTAATAAAATAAATTTAGCAAGGTTATTATTTATTAAAAACTTAGTATTATTATTAAAATTAAAATTAAAATAATAAATAATAAATCTTTGAATTAAATCAAAAAATAAAAAATTATAAAAATTAAAGTAATTGAAAAATTTGGTCGGCTCGTGCCTTTCCTTCCTTCTTCGCTATTTATGGATTATAACGCTTCTTTTAATTCTTCATTCCAATGTCCTGAAGATGGATCCCCGTTGGGATTCGAAACGTCGACAAGTGTTTCGTGAGACTGTGGATAATCCGGCAAACTCTTCAGTAAACAATAACCACAGGAACTTGAAAACCAAAATTCTGTCCCTACACGGAGGGGAATCTTGGGAAGAGATCTGTTATCTCGAAAAAACTAGAATGAAGATTGAAAGAAGGGCAGCTGACCTAAAATTTCTTAAAGAATGTTGTGACAATAATATCATTCCTCTTTTCGCTCAGATTAAACCTAAACCTCATCTTAACAGATATAACAAATATTTTTTAAAACTTAGTTTTAACCTAATTCATGGAGAAATCAAGAAGAACCGTGCCCTGCTGGATAAAATGGGGCGTTCCGCGCTTTCTCTTCATTTAAAATTATCCAATCTAATCATACTAGAATTATGGCGAATAATTGATGCGAGGGCTGCTCTAAAAGCTGAAAGGGAGGGTCTGTTGGCTAAAAGCAGGCATGACAGGAAATTAGAAAAAGTGAGAAGATTGTCCCAGTTCAATAACAATGGCGATGAAGAATTCGGACCTAGCACATCCTCTGATGGGGTGCAGCTATCAGATGGAATAGTATTTAACTCCGTTGATATGGGCAATAGTGGTTTGAATCCTATCTGTTCTGAAAATCACTACCCCGTAAAACATCCGGTCTGGAAGAATGAGCAGAACAACGTTGACATAGTGTTTCAATTTAAAAATTCTGAGTCTGTTGACAGCATGGATACGGGTCCGTGCAGTGTTAAAAGCAATTTTGACATGGTTGGTAACATAGAACGTTCAGACAGCGATGGAAATGGGGACTGTTTGATCACAACATAGAGCGTTAGTTGTTCACACAGAACTAAGATCAGTACCTATTCAAACAGTGGACACGTTCCTGACAACAATAAGGCTGAAAGTTACAACTTGCAGGCTGATCCATCGGTGAAGATAATCCATTACAGCACGGATTACCTTCTCTCTCTCAGAAATTACAATGCACCCCCTGAATCATTGTCTCTGGCATTAAAAAACATTGAGATCTACGCTGACATGACGGAGTCCTCTGCTAATATGAAACCGGTGATGGACGGAAATGAAGCAAACACAGACAGTGTTATTTTAAATACTACTGTTTTAGAAAGCCCGGGCAGAATTTCCAAAACAACCATTAACACCTGTAGCAATGAGACCTCGGTCACGATGAGTTATAACTCGGTAAAACTCAGTGTCAATGCAGTTAACACCTGTAACATCGATTCCTCAGTAAAACTCGATGTTAATCACTGTAGTGACACGGTCTCCACCACAGACAGCGATATTTTAAATAATACTGTATTAGAATACCAGGGCGGGATTTCCAGAACAAGCTCCAACTCGGTGAAAATCGCTGTTAATAGCGCTTCCAATATGGTTAACACTTATAGCATCGAAGGTGTCACTGAAAAAATCGGTGTCAATAACACTTCCAATACAGTCAACACTTGTAGCATCGGTGCCTTGGGTTCCAAAACGGTCAAAATTGGTGTTAGACGATACAATAACACGGTTTCTACTTCGGTCAATAGAGTTGTCAATCATTGCAATTACGGTGATTCCACTTCGATCATAAACAATGCTAGCAACACCGTAGGTTCCACGTCGGTCGATCCTTGCAAGTCTTTGGATTTACATAGTATGGATGGAGAGAGGTGGTCATGTAGTGAAATGAGCCATGAACCTTTCCATAATAGAATCAAAATGAGGGGAAGGCCACAAATCAAGAATGATAAAAATAAAAAAGTTGTGAATTTATCATCTTTAGAACTAGATCAAGTTTCCATCGATATTCTTAGCAAGGGCTTAGGCTTTGCAGTTGCTCCCAAGAGCATCCCAAATGAAGGCATCCTGTGCAGTATATAGGAAGGAATTCAAGGATTAAATCTCGATGATAAAGAAACATTAAGACAAGAGTGCCCTCTTATTTTGAAGAAGGCCAAAGCTTCGAAAAGCAACTTAAATAAGGAAGAACTTAATGCTCTAAGAAACCTACGCAACAATGAAAACATTGTGATACTTAAAGCAGACAAAGGTGGTGCTGTTGTTGTTCTAGATAAGACTGACTATATAAAGAAAATGAAAGAGCATCTTGATTGCAGAAGCTACAAGAAACTTAATTCCAACCCCTTGCCGAAAGTTTTGAGAGAATTCAAGAAAGAAATTAAGAATTCAGGGCTTGACGACAAGTTAAAGAAGAAGTTGACCCCTTCATGTGATGTCATGCCCAGGATCTATGGATTACCCAAAATCCATAAAGACGGTATCCCCCTCAGACCGATTGTCAACACCATAGGATCTCCCACCTATGAGCTAGCAAAATATGTCGCTAAGATCCTAAAACCCCTTGTTGGGAACACAGATTCTTTCATAAAAGATTCAAATGATTTTGTTAAACTCATTAAAGATCAAAGAGCGGAAGAAGGTGAAATCTTGGTTAGTTTTGATGTGGTATCCCTATTCACCAAGATTCCTTTAGATGAAGCAATCTAGGTCATCAAAGAGGTTACTGATCCTGCAACAGCCAAGCTTGCGGAAATCTGCTTTCGGTCCACTTTTTTCAGCTTTCAAGGAGAGTTCTATGAGCAGGTATCAGGTGTCGCAATGGGTTCTCCACTATCCCCTATTGTCGCCAACTTATACATGGAACATTTTGAGAAAAAGGCCCTTGCCTCATATCCCTTAAAACCAGACTGTGGAAAAGATTCGTTGATGAGACACTAATATAAAATAGCCCATGGAAAAGAGACCCACAAGTTTTTTCATCATCAACTCCATTCCCTGATATCAAATTTACCATGGAAAATGAAGAAAATAGATGCATTCCTTTTCCTGATGTTCTTGTTATTAGAAATGAGTGATGGAACCCTGGTACCGTATTCGTAAAAGAAAACCTCAATTATCGATAGTTATCTCCATGCCGATTCCTACCATCATCCAGCTCAGAAGTTCAGTGTCCTTAATACCCTTGCTGTTAGGGCCTTGAGGATATCTGATGCTGAACACCTTAACGAAGAAATCAACCACTTATCTTCCATTTTTAAGGGTTTAGGGTATAAAGAAAGAGATATCAGGAAGGCTTTAAAAAGAGCGGAGGGCGCAATATTACCCCAGAAACGACTTGAACCCCAAGAAAAAGGAGGGAGGGTTTTTCTACCATACATTAAAGGTGTTACTGATAAAATCGCCAAGGCTCTAAGAAAGAACGACATCTTCACACAATTTTCGGTAGAAGGAACTATTAGACATAGAATGCGATCAGTTAAAGATGCTATAAGTCCAGAACAACTTAAAGGAGTGTATAAAATTGATTGTTCATGCGGGAGAAGTTATATCGGTGAAACTGGACGCTCACTCCAGAAAAGACTCAAGGAGCACGGAGCCGATATCAAGCATGAACGACTTCGCACTTCGGCCCTTGCTGAACACTCTTCAAAAACTAAACACCAAGTGCGTCTTGAAGATGCAAAGATCATTGCAAGAGAAGATAACTATTACAAAAGAAAAGTAAGAGAAGCCCTGGAGATCAAAAAACATCCTGAAAACCTCAATAGGGATGGAGGATATGAAATTAGCGACAGCTGGCGACCTCTTCTTCGACAAATCTGCTCCTCAAGAACACATTCCTCCCAGGTATGAGTTTGTAGGTATATTATTTCAAGGTTTGTCTCCTTTCTTTAAGTAATGGTTTAACAAATAAGGAACTTTCTTTTAATAATTATTAACTTTAATTAATTTTTATTTTATATAAAATTAATTAATTTATAAATAATTATTAAGTAGAAAATACTTATTTATTTCCTCCCTTTATTTTAGTTCACAGATTAATATTTATTAAATTAGAAAACTAACTAATCAATAATTAAAGATAACTTATCGCTAACAACCATAAGCGTAAATTTTTGGTAGGTAATTTAAACTATAACATTCTCATTAAAACCTATAAAATTTTCTAGGGTATTAAATAATTATTTATTTTTTATAAAATAAAAAATAAATAAACATTAATACTTTTAGAAATTCCTTTAGTTTATTTTAATTAATTTTTAGAATGTATAAAGCTGATTTATTTTTAACTTCATATTTTTGTCTTTAAATCAAATTAAAAATAAATAAGTTAAAATTTTCAAGGTATATTAAATTATCCTTAATTTTTTTTTTATTATAAATTTCCATTAAATAAATTATAATAACCCTTAATTAAATTATAATAATCCTTAAGCTTTTTATTAAGTATAAACATCATTGATTTTATAGTGTTAGGATTTTTTCAAATCTTTAAAAATAATAAACTTATTAATAAAATAAAAATAAGTTTATTATTTTTAATAATAAAACTTTGAGAATAATAAATAATAAACTTTTTAATAAAATAAATTTAGTAAGGTTATTATTTATTAAAAACTTAGTATTATTATTAAAATAAAAATAAAAATAATAAATAATAAATCTTTGAATTAAATCAAAAATTAAAAAATTATAAAAATTAAAGTAATTGAAAAATTTGGTCGGCCCGTGCCTTTCCTTCCTTCTTCGCTATTTATGGATTATAACCCTTCTTTTAATTCTTCATTCCAATGTCCTGAAGATGGATCCCCGTTGGGATTCGAAACGTTGACAAGTGTTTCGTGAGACTGTGGATAATCCGGCAAACTCTTCAGTAAACAATAACCACAGGAACTTGAAAACGAAAAATCTATTGGACTCCCAATGGGAACACTTGCTCAGTTAGATCAGTGCAAGGGTTGCACCATGGGGAAGTATGTAAAGTCCACCTTTCATGAAAAGGAGATTTGTGCTTTGGGGATCCTTGAGAGAGTTCACACAGATGTGTGTGGACTGTTCTCAGTTGCTTCAACAACAAAACATAAGTACTATGTTATTTTTGTTGATGACTTTTCTTGTAAATTCTGGATCTTCTTCATGCAGAAGAAGGATCAAACATTCTCAAAGTTCTGTGAGTTTAAGGCATTGGTGGAGAAAGATTCGGGGAAGTAAGTGAAGGCTCTGAGGAGCGATAATGGTCGAGAATACATCTCTAACGAATTCAAAGACTTCTGTATCAAAGAAGGAATTCGAGGAGAACTCATAGCGCCTCATAACCTACAAAAAAATGGGGTCGCGGAGAGGAAGAACATAACGATTGTGGGTGCAACATGACCGATGTTGCATGATTAGGGCCTACCAATGCATTTGTGGGCGGAAGCATGTAACACTGGGGTTTACGTGCAAAACCATTGTCCTCATAGAGTACTTGGCACAAGTACACCTGAAGAAGCTTTCACTGGTAAGAAACCAAATGTTTCACACTTTAAGATTTTTGGCTCATCTGTTTATGTGTATGTGACGAAGAACGCCAGGAAGAAGTTGGAGCGACTGCTGAAGTTGGCATTTTTGTGGGGTACACACAAGCACCCCGTAATTATCATGTGTATTTTCGTAACAGTAAGATGACTGTTATGCGACGAGATATAAAATTCGATGAGGGGAAAGCCATGCGGTTGTCGCTTAAGAGGGAGCTAGACTTGCATGCTGAGGAGGATTTGTTGGTTCCCAAAGATGAGTCTCTAGATGTGGATCAGCCACAAGAGGAGGTTCATGGAGTCGAGGAGTCCACTCACGTAGAGCCAAACATTAGAACTAGTAGAAGGCATACCAAAAAAGCTGATAGGCTAAGACTTGATGTTGCACAGAATGTAGGAGCCCCTACTTCACAGCGTAGACAAAGACAGTCTCCTTACTGATTTACTGGATACATGGCTCTCATGAGAAAATTTATTGTGACTGAGCCATATTCCTTTCAGGAAGCAATGCAGGAGCCCACATGGGTAGATACAATGGTGGAGGAGTATGAATCCATTGTAAAAAATAATGCTTGGGAAATTGTTCCAAGCCCTGTTGATAAATTAGTGGTAGGTTCGAGATGTATCTACAAGGTAAAGCAAGCTGCTGATGGGAGTGTCGAGAAATACAAGGCAATATTTGTGGCACAGGGCTTCTCACAGACCGAGGGGATAGATTATGAAGAAACCTTTGCACCTCACACGATATTATTCCATAAGGACCATCCTAGCTCTCTTAGCGCAGATGGGCAGGCGAATTCATCAGATGGATGTGAAAACTGTGTTTCTGAATGGGATCATTGAGTAAGAGGTGTACATAGAGCAACTTGAAGGATTTGAGATATTCAACAATGAGTCACATTTGTGTCGACTCAAAAGAGTATTGTATGGGCTGAAGCAAGCACCCCGTGCATGGTACAGTTAGATAGACAACTATTTCATCGGATTGGGCTTCACCAAAAGTGAAGCGGATGCAAACCTATACCAAATTGTGGTGGAGGGTAAGATTTTAATCATTTTTCTTTATGTTGATGATTTAATATTGATTGGTGATGAGCAGTTGATACAATCATGCAAGGAGGACCTTACAAAGGAGTTCGAGATGAAGGATATGGGCCTCCTTCATTATTTCCTTGGATTGGAAATATGGCAGCAAGATGGTGAATTTTTTGTGTCTCAAGGCAAGTATGCAAGGGAGATACTCGGTAAGTTTCACATGGAGGGCTGCAAACCCATGGATACTCCTCTTTTAGGAAACTGGAGGAAAGAGGATGCTACTTCTAGGGAGGTAGTGGATGCTACTGTCTATCGATAGTTAGTGGGTTCACTAATGTATCTAGTGAACAAGAGACTAGACATTTTCTCTGCGGTTAACCAACTGAGTCTAGCGATGGTTAAGCCTACCAAGCTCTTTTGGAAGGCAGGCAAGCATGTCCTGAGATACCTGAGGGGCACATCTGAGTATGGTTTATGGTACAAACAGACGAATGAGGTGAATTTTCATGGCTTCACGGATGCAGATTGGGCAGGCAACCTGTTAGCACCCGAATTGGACCCCAAGCTGAAAAGGGCAAAGCAGGGTAACAACTAAACCACACTCAGCCTTGTAGCTAGCCCTACAAGGACAGGAGAGGGCTCTCTCCGTAAAGATAGATGTTTAATAAAACACAAATAGAGGACTAATATTAGGCTAGGTAAAAAGATGGGAAAAGGTTTTAATAAAATGAATGAATTTCAGGGATGTGTGGGATTAAATGGGACAGTTTAAACTAGGAATTAAATCAGGACACATGGTATTTTCATGGGGTAAGATAGGCAGGAAACTTAGCAATTAAATTTTAATAAAGATGGGATGGAAAGACTAGTGAGGAGCTGAAAAGGGCACAATAAATGGATCCTTTTCAAACAGAAGAAAAAACACAGAGTATGAATGTTTTCCCAAGGCTGGGCATAAAAATGGATCCTACCTTTCTATCTTGAAAGCATTCAAAAAAGAAATGTTTATGGATGAATGGAAACACATAACAATTTACATATGAAACAAAGGAGAGAAACAAATGCTAAATCTCATACCACATGGATCCCACAAATCAGAGCTGCATCTCTTATTAATCCCTGTCAAACTGTACAATGGAGCGCAAAATGTTCTTCCACACTATTCCCCTACTTCTGAATTAGATATTTTCAGACTGCTTTCCAAATGATTTACAATTACATTAAATACACTGAAATGTGGGAACTCAGATCCACAAAATAGGGGCTGTTCGAACAGCTGAAAAACTGAAAACTAATCATAGAAAAGAAATCTAACAATCTGCCCTAAAGAAGGAACAATATTACATTTGATTTACTTGGGCAGATTTACAATTTCGATGTTTGAATGATAAATAGGCAATTTGAGGAGAAAATCCCTATCCTTACGCTGCTGTAGAAATCTCTGTTTTATTTAGCTCTCGGCCAGCCGACTGTTTGCTTTGCTTTCCACTATTCGTTTGAATAAACTGACTTTTTCAATAACATATGGTTTGAAATAAAATTGAAATGAAATCACACTTTAGTGAAGGGAAATTAATTTTCTTTTTTAATGGGGAAAAGGGAAGGGACGGAGGTGGGACCTGCATTATAATCGCGATCGGAACGGACGGAGCGGAAAGAATACTTTATACAGTGGAGCGAAGAACTTTCGATGCAATTGGGGGAGGTCCGGTGTTGTAATCGCAATTGGAGTGGACGGAGGGAACATAATATATAAAAAAACCTTTGAAATGCATATAATCAAACCCTTGAAATAGATATATGTGATAGATACACAATGATCGCAATCGGGGATCGAGGGGTGGGGTGGACATATTACATAACCAAGATTGCCGATGCGATTGGGATGAGCGGAGGGGAAAACCTTTGCAAAGTAAATTAAAACAAAGTTTGATTAACAAAGGGTAAAGGCCTCTGATGACACAGATGGGCGGAAGTACTGTATGGTGGGCCCGGGGTCAATCGGAATCGAAGGTAAAAGGGGAGCGGAGTGCAACATATGTGAAACGCCGATGCCGATGGCCCGATTAGCTCTGAGTCGTCAGATTGGCAGGGGAAGATCAACGGTTGGGGAATGATCAGAGGGTTTTCCATCAGGGGTTGGGACTTTACGAAAGCACCGATTTCTGATGGCCCGATTGGCTCTGAGTCGTCGGATTGGCAAGGGCAATCAATAGTTATGATGTACATCAGAGGGAGTCAATATAATCGCATCGGGGACTTTGTGAAGGGTCGATCGGGGCGCACAAGTAAACGTTGCGATTTGCAATGGAAAGGACTTTGGTTTGGCGGGGGAATTATAATATAATTTTGATTTATATTATAATGTTTCCAAAAGCATGGAGGTGAAGTGGTTAGAATGACGGTGATTTATATGGTATGAAACTTTATTATAAAGTTTATATGGCAATGGTGGGGAAGTGGTTTATGTAAATCACATTTTTTGTTTTAAATAATTTTACAATGCGATTTTACAATCGGAGGGGGGAAAAAGGGATTATATTAAGGGAAGTATTAAACTTTAAACATAAAGTTTAAGGGAAAAATGGGAAATATGGATTATTTGAAGATATAGGAAATTTTACTTCACTTAAGCATAAATTTCAATCCAGAAGTCAGTTTTAAGAGTGTAATATACCGTTGGAAAGCTCTTTCCAAGCTCTTTCTGATGGATCTACTTGGAAGATAATTTGGTGCTGGACATACTGTGGAAAACTCCTCTTAAGGCAGGGTGATGAATTTGTGGAGATAACAACTTCTGAATTGTGACTTATAAAATATGATGACATAAAATTACATAATGAATGCTAATAAAAGAAAAATATCATGTTTCCACCTCAAAAAATGGTTTTGAGGTGAAAATTACATCAAACTGAATAAAATATATCTTTGATCTTCCAGGTGCTGTGACTTTGAGTTTATTGACTTCCTCATGACTTTGCTGATATTTATTGACATTTGACTCATTAATTTGACCATGGTGAGACCCTAGAAACTAATGAGCCCCAACCTATGACCCACTGACATGATTTTGAGAATGAAAGTGACTAATGACCGAAGACCATAGAGAGGATAATCAGCAAGTACCTCATGAGGGAAAATTGATGATAAATTACTACCATAAATGAATCCATGACCTAGCAGAATGGTGAAATTTATTCGGTATGAGACACCTAATATGCAAATGCAAAAGAGCAGTTTTGATCACTGAAGGCAGTATGACTAGACTGACCCTAACATTGGCTCCAATGGGGATGGTAGCTCCTTGGAGGTGCCAAGAACACCGTAGACCAAGTAGCCTTATCCATTGGGCATGGAGTCAAAACACTAAAAAATGACACAATGCAAACTGACTCTGACTCAAGACTAAGACTGAAACTGAAATAAAACCAAACCATACACATATTTCCCAAGTTTTATAGCCTTCACCTCGGGCCCCAAACTTGAATGATCTGTGCATTTGAACTCTGATAAAAAATAACATGGTATATACAATGATGATGATATAGATTTCTTATCCATTGTCTTCAATAATGGTAGTGCTTCAAAAGCCTACCATTTACTGCTCCTCCAGGGCAATTTTGGCCATCCATTTCTGAAAGGAAGAAGGCATTCTGTCCCTTGTATGCTGAAATTTTGTATGGCCCTTTCCAAAGGTTGTCAAACTTACCATGCTTCCCTTTGTCTTCATTCCTTGCATCCCATTTCAACACTACATCATTCAACAGAAGCTTTTCTGCTTTAGTCTTCCTGTCATAGATATTTTTAATCTTCTCCTACAACTGAATCACATTTTGTGACACTTCTTCTCTTGTTTGCTAAAGGTGAATCATCTGATTGATCCTTCGCTAACTGTCATCATCTTCGCTGCCAACTTCTTGCAACAATCTCATAACTGGAACTGTAAGAGAAGTAGGAAAGACAACATTAGTGCCATAAACCAGCTCAAAAGGTGACATACCTATTGATTTTTTACTGCTAACTCTGTCTGCCCACAGCGCGTTGATAAGCTTTCGGTGCCAATTTCTTTTGTTTGCCTGCAACATTTTCTTAATTATATTTATCAGCGATTTGTTTGATGAATTTTCCAGGCCGTTGCATTGTGGATAATACGCTGTTGAATGACCCAACACGATGTTGTATTTGTCACAAAAATTGACCATTTTCTTTGATCTGAACGCTGCTGCATTAGCTGTCACAATTTTGTACGGGTAGCTAAAACGAGATAAAATATTTGCTGGGACGGCCTCGATCCATTTCGTGAAGTAATCAGTCCCTGTCAATATCCATCGGTGCTGTGCTGAGGATGCGAGATGTATTTCTCTATGAAATCGAGCCCCCACTGCTGAAAGGGTGCGTTCACTGAAACTGGTTTCAAAGGAAGTGGAAGCAATTTCTTCTTCCCTTGGAAAATTTGACATTCATGACAATTCATCACTGTTTTATATAAATCAGAAAATAATGTGGGCCAGTAATACCCTGCTCTTAATACCTTGTTGGTTGTAGTCTTCCAAAACAAGTGACCGGCACAGTCACCTTTATGGAAATCGTGCATTACCTTCTAAGCTTCTTCTTCAACCAAACAGTTGAGCAGAACGCCTCCTGGATCCTTCCAATATAGAGCATTGTTTAAAATACAATATTTTGAAGATTTAAGTTTCAAAGATCTACCTCTACTCTTAGGCATGCCTGGAGGAGGTGACAGATGCTGAAGAACATACACAATATCTGAATACCAAGGGGATTGCAGAAAAATATCTGAAATTGGAACAAGCAAACCTTCATCTTCATCCTTTGATATTGCTGTAATGAGGTTTATATCTAAAGCACACAGATTTTATTGGGCCATCAATTTCGCCAAGCCTTGGCCTTTGATCAACTTCGTGGGCTTGATCTCCAGATCATACTCCAACATAGCTGCTATCCATTTGCCTCTTTGTCCTTTTGGATCAGTTTGCATTAGGACATCCTTCACTGCTGCGTTAGGGACATATGCTATAGTATGTGAATGCAGAATATAGAACCTAAAATCCTTCAATGCCTTGATAAGAGCCAATGCCTGTTTTTCAATAATATTATACCTTAAAGCAGCATATCTAATAGTCCTACTGAAAAAGGCGATTGGATTTTCTACTTCATCTCTCTTTTGCATTAAAACAACAGCCATAGTATGCTCAGATGCAAACGAAAATATGATAAAATCTTGAGTATAGTCGGGACTGATCAAAACTGGGGCATTAGACAAAGAAAACTTTACCAAATTGAATGACTTGATAGCTTCTTCAATCCACTTAACAATGCTGTCCTTCTTCAACATATTGGTCATTTCTCTGAGATGTTCAACCAGATTAGGTATAAACCGGCGCAAAAATTTCATCTTACCATTAAAGGCCTGAATCTCCTTCTTGTTTCGCGGAATATCTATGAGCTGAATTGCTTCCACTCTAGTTGGATCAATGCGGATACCATCCTTAGAGATGATATGCGCTAGCAATTTGCCTTCATCCATGGAAAAAATACTCTTCTTGGGATTGAGAGAAATACCAAATTTTCTGCAATGCTAAAAGACAACTCTCAAATGGTGCAAATGCTCCTCATTTGAACCTGAAAATACTGTCAAATCATCCAAATAAACAACAAGAAAAACATATTTTTCATTTGCAAAAGCAATGGCCATTGCACGCATGAAAGTAGCTCCAGTGTTCTTCAGTCCGAATGGCATCTTAGCATATTGAAAGGTTCCCCAAGGTGTTGTGAAGGCAGTTTTATCCTGGTCCTTCTCATGCACCAAGATTTGGTTGTACCCCGAGTAGCCATCAAGTAGTGACATCCTAGATGCTCCAACTACTCTTTGCAGAATATGGTCCATTTTCGGAAGTGGGTAATTATCCTTTAAGGAAGCCTTATTCAAGTTTCGAAAATCTATACACAATCTTATCTCACTTGTTTTCTTACGCACTGGGACCAAAGTTGAAATCCAGTCATAAAATCTAATGGGAACTATGATACCTGCTTTGTACAACCTGTTTACCTCCTTTTCTATCGATGGCAGCAGCTTCAGATTGATTCTTCTCAGCTTTTGTTTGAATGGCTTCTGATCTGGATTGATAGGAATAGTATGCTGGATTATGTTCTTATGATACACTTTAAAATCTGAATAATCCCATGCAAATACATCAGAAAATTCAGAAAGCAACTTCACATACTTCTCCTTTACCTCATGGGACAATGCCTTTGACAATTTCACAAACTTGGGTTGGTCAGCTGTTCCAAGATTCACATCTTCAACTCCTTTCTCTGTGGGCACCAAGTTTGGCTTCTTTGCAACATCATCCTGATCTAACAGCTCCTCTAGAGGTATGAGCCCTCTAGGAATTACATTATCCTTTAGCTGCAATATGTACATTTGGTTTGTTTCCAATTATTGATCATCAACCACATAATCACCTTCTATTGGAGTGTCTTTGAATTTTCCATCAACCTGGAAAAATGTATTAATCTCATTATCATCCCAAAATACTTGCTAATACCTTAAATTGTCTAGAAAAATAGGCCTATGTTTGACATAGATCTCAAACTTATTTCTGGAGTTCATCGGAATCTTCAGGTTGCTGGCAGTAGTGGCAAGGGAATCAACAATAATGTTCTGTATCCTGGGTACCGCTGTCAAAGTGTGTTCTGGAAATGTCTTCAAGATATCCAGGACTGCATTTCGGTATGCCCTCAATCTCGGATGTTTAGCTTGGTACTCTCCTTTCACCTGTTTGATTATTAACTCGGAGTCACCATACACAAAAATCCTTTTTTCTTTCAACTTCTTCAAAATTTTGAGACCTGCAATCAAAGGTTCATATTCTTCTTCATTGTTAGAGCATTCAAAAGCTAACTTATAAGCACAAACTCTAACATTGTTGGGAACCTTCTCAGGTTGGAAAACAGGGCTCCTAATCCATATTCCAATGCCAGCTCCATCCTTACCAACAACTCCATAAAAATCCATACTCCACAGGCCTTCTTCTTCTTCTTGAAGATACTGGAATTTTGTTTCTTTCTCTTCTTTACCTTGTCTGATTTCTGGCCGTTCACTGTCTTTTTAGTGCTGGTAGGGAGGACGCTCAGAAGTGCTTGCTGCTTTGTTTTTTTTCTGCTTGAGGACTTCTCTGAAATTCTCTGAAATCTCAGGTATTTCGTCCACTTGTACCAACTAAACATTCACATCATTTAAACCACCATCTGAATACAAGACAAAAGACTCTAAATCTGTGTGGACAACATTAATGGGATGATTTACTAGCTTATCTTTGCTGGCAATCATATATTTCATCTTCTTTTCCCTATATAACTTTCTCAACTGGCCAAACACGGGAATGGTGGCATAAGAAAAGTCAAGCTGCATTGTTCCCTTAAGTTTTGCACCCCAAGACCTAGATAGGAGCATTTTAAATCGTGGTGGGACATCAATAACAACCACATCCATCAAGACATTTTTGGCTGGGATCTGATCTAGAGACACTACCAAGTGTTTTATTAGACCAATACAATGGACCCTACTTGAGTCATAAGAATACAAATCACGGTATTTTCGAGTAATATCAAGGCCTAGCTTCTCCATGACAGCTTTGAGCATCAAATTATGTGAGGCTCTAGAGTCCAACATAGCATTATGAACGATAAACTCATATACTCTCAGACTCAGGTAAAAGGAAGGGACTTCATTTTCTTCAGATTCTTCTATGGCTGGACCAAAAATAAGTTCAGGGTAGTCATCTTCTACGTTAACCATATCAGAAACAGAGTCTATTTGCAAGACTTTAGTCACCTGAGTTTTATATGCATTATTCTTCACCAACTCAGTCAGGGGCGTAGACACTTTCAGTTTGGAAATTTCATTTTCTAAATTAAAGGAGGGAGCTTTTTCTACCTCTTTTATGGGAGGGTATTTCTTCTCTGTCTGCTCCTTTACTGTGCTCAGCAGATTCTTTTCCTTTGCTGTATTAGTCACTACAGGTGCCTTGCTGGAGGAAGGATTGGCCGGTTCTTTTCCTTTCTTCTGTGCATCGTTCTTCATTTGGAGTTATTTCCTTTTTTGAATGGGACTGATTGTAATGTCTCTATTCCTTAGAGAATATTGCCTTTGTTAAGCAGACATAGCATTCATATATCCTCTCTGGTAGTCATCTGACTCTTCTTCCAACACTGTGTCATTGGCCAAAATGAAATTTTGGTCTTTTTGAATGTCTGGAGTTGCCACTGTGTATTCTTCGTCTTCTGTGAGGAAAATTGGTGCACCATGAGCAGTGAAAAAGTGATTGGCCTCAATTACAAGATCATCGTCATCTGATTCTATCCCTTGCACGTAGTTCTGCTGCAATGGAGTTTTAATCTGCTGTTGTGGTGGCGCTGCTTGATCTTGCGTTCTCTGTTCTCTCTACTTGATTCTGAATTGGGGTTGTTGCCCTCTGAAATTCGGATTTCTTATTTGAGGTTCAGGTCTGTCTGAAATGGTCAGTCTATAGACCATCTTATCCACTGTTCTGATCAGAGTATCCATTTTGATGTCTGAAGGAGAGGCCTCCTCTTTCACCGCGACTCTCTTTTCCGCTCTGGCTCGAGCTCTTTTAGCCAACAGATTTGCTTCAACGCTTACTGCTATCTTATGCATGTCTTCAAGTGAAGACGAGTCTCTTTCACGCAGCTGGTATGCCATATCGGCATCGAAACCATCTGGAAATTTCAGCAATGCTAATCCCACAGGAGTTTTAAGGTTAGCTGAAATATCATTATATACGACATTAAATCTCAAACAATAGTCTTGCACCGTTTCACCCACATTTATTTTAATATTCTCATATTCAGACAAAATTTGTAGTGGGTTCTTTTTCACCTCCCACCGGTCTAAAAACTAAGTGTGAAACTCCTGCGAAGTGCGAATTGAGCCTGCTGGTAAGGCTCTGAACCACTTTCTAACTTCACCTTTGAAACTTTGAACAAACAGCCTAGCAGTTACATTCTCTGCTTCTACCTCATGTAAATAAAAAATGTCATTCATTTTATCAACGTGCTGCTGAGCTGTGATGCTTTGAGTGGCATCAAAGATGGGAATTTTACTCTAATAGTTAGCAGGCATATCATTGAGGACCTAGGGTAAAAATAGGGGTGCATACCGAGCAGCCATGGCTCTAGGAGGATTTACAATAGTATTTGTGTTACTGGGATTTAAAGGAGGTGTTGATGGAGGAGATGACAACTGGGAATTGACTGATGGGAATGTTGATGAATTGGGAGGAGGAAATGTTGTCCCTGATGATTCTGAAGGCTCAAAAATATTAGTTACAGTGATGGACTGAGGAGAATTCAAAATGTAATTATCAATGGAGGAATTTTCCCTTTGGACTTCAATATCTACAAGGAACTCGAGATCTAAAACTATATCATTGATGTCGTTTTCAGACTTATTCATAAATAAACAAAGCTCAAAATTCTCGTCAAAGGAAAGATATTCTACAAAAAACTACTCACTGGGCCAAATGTAGGATCTGAAGACAGGTCTGGGACTTAATGATCCTTCTTGTCTTCTGACAATTCTTGGGATAAGATTTGGATTCTCAAATACAGGGGGAGGATTTGGATCTGGATTAGCCCTAGTGTATCTTCTTGAAGCCAGTGTGTGTAAGTATTCTACTGTACAAAAATTCTGTTCAGTCTAACAGAATCTGAAAATCATTTACAAGAAAATGTTTTACTTGGGTGATCTGACCTTTATGCTCTTTTATCAGAAATATGTGATTGGAATAAGTGGCTGTAATTATGTTCTTTTCCAACAACGCTCTTAATAATGTTTCGCTGTGAAATAATATCCCGACCTTTGAAAAAATATTTGTAATTTAATGTGATATTAGGGAACACATCAAAAACACTGAGCAAACCTTATTACTCTGGTCAAGATATCAGAGCTTCATAACAATGGCACGATGCCTTTAAATCTGTGGAACTTATGTGCTTTTAATCAACGCGACATATATTTTATTTGACAGGGGCCCACACGTCTATTTTTCGCCTTTTATGAATAAAATAGACTTATAATAACATAAAAGTGCTGGATAATACCTTGATTTATCACCCGTGCTTCTAGGCGCATGATTTCCGTCAGATCAAAGGCACTTTGGATCGAATGGTTCTCATTGATTTCGCGTTTTTTCAGAGGTCGAAGCTTAACAGCTCAGAGCCGCACGAAATGGGCGGTTTTGGAGTGATGACGTGCCCGAATATAACTGGATCGCGTTTTTTAGAAGTAGTTTTTCTCTTGGGAAAAAGTGGCATGATATAGGTGGTTTTGGTTTGCAAAACCCGCTGGCGGAAAATCAAACCGAGCTTTGACTATGGTTATGCACTTTAACTCCTCGCGTTAACTTACTGCTGGGTCCCACTATATTATTCCTCCGTCAGCCAATAAACCAAGATTTAAATTCAATTACAGAGATTTATTTAAAAGTGTCGCGTTCAATGTAACCAAGGTTTTTTTAAACCTTAGGGGGGGTCCCTCAATACTCTTTATAACACAGAGCCTCACTACGATTTGCTCTTCTAGATGCCTCTGTTCATAACTTCTTCAAAACAGAATAAGCACAGTCATTTCACAAGCTGAAAGTATGTGTTCGCAGGTAGTCAGATCAAGATATCCCCAGTGGAGTCACCAGAAATGTTAGCACCCGAATTGGACCCCAGGCTGAAAAGAACAAAGCAGGGTAACAACTAAACCACGCTCAGCCTTGTAGCTAGCCCTACAAGGACAGGAGAGGGCTCTCTCCGTAAAGATAGATGTTCAATAAAACACAAATAGAGGATTGATATTAGGCTAGGTAAAATTATGGGAAAAGGTTTTAATAAAATAAATGAATTTCAGGGATGTGTGGGATTAAATGGGACAGTTTAAACTGGGAATTAAATCAGGACACAGGGTAATTTCATGGGGAAAGATAGGAAGGAAACTTAGCAATTAAATTTTAATAAATATGGGATGGAAAGACTGGCGAGGAGTTGAAAAGGGCACAATAAATGGATCCTTTTCAAACAGAAGAAAAAACACAGAGTATGAATGTTTTTCCAAGGCAGGGCATAAAAATGGATCCTACCTTTCTATCTTGAAAGCATTCAAAAAAGAAATGTTTATGGATGAATGGAAACACATAACAATTTACATATGAAATAAAGGAGAGAAACAAATGCTAAATCTCATACCACATGGATCCCACAAATCAGAGCTGCATCTCTTATTAATCCCTGTCAAACTGTACAATGGAGCGCAAAATGTTCTTCCACACTATTCCCCTACTTCTGAATTAGATATTTTCAGACTGCTTTCCAAATGATTTACAATTACATTAAATACATTGAAATGTGGGAACTCAGATCCACAAAAGAGGGGCTGTTCGAACAACTGAAAAACTAAAAACTAATCATAGAAAAGAATTCTAACAATTTTCCCTAAAGAAGGAACAATATTACATTTGATTTACTTGGGCAGATTTACAATTTCGCTGTTTGAATGATAAATAGGCAATTTGAGGAGCAAATCCCTATCCTTACACTGCTGTAGAAATCTCTGTTTTATTTAGCTCTCGGCAGCCGACTGTTTGCTTTAATTTCCACTATTCGTTTGAATAAACTGAATTTTTCAATAACATATGGTTTGAAATAAAACTGAAATGAAATTACACTTTAGTGAAGGGAAATTAATTTTCTTTTTTAATGGGGAAAAGGGAAGGGACGGAGGCAGGACCCGCATTATAATCGCAATCGGAACGGACATAGTGGAGGGAATACTTTATACAGTGGAGCGAAGAACTTCCGATGCGATTGGGGGAGGTCCGATGTTGTAATCGTAATCGGAGTGGATGGAGGGAACATAATATATAACAAAACCTTTGAAATGCATATAACCAAACCCTTGAAATAGATATATGTGATAGATACACAATGATCGCAATTGGGGATCAAGGGGTGGGGTGGACATATTACATAACCAAGATTGCCGATGCGATTGGGATGAGCGGAGGGGAAAACCTTTGCAAAGTAAATTAAAGCAAAGTTTGATTAACAAAGGGTAAATGCCTCTGATGACACAGATGGGCGAAAGTACTGTATGGTGGGCCCGGGGTAAATCAGAATTGGAGGTAAAAGGGGAGCGGAGTGCAACATATGTGAAATGCCGATGCCGATGGCTTGATTGGCTCCGAGCCATCAGATCGGCAGGGGAAGATAGACGGTTGGGGAATGATCAGAGGGTTTGCCATTGGGGGTTGGGACTTTACGAAAGCGTCGATTGCCAATGGCCCGATTGGCTCTGAGTCGTCGGATCGGCGGGGGCAATCAACGGTTATGATGTACATCAGAGGGAGTCAATATAATTGCATCGGGGACTTTGCGAAGGGTCAATCGGGGCGCACAATTAAACATTACGATTTACGATGGAAAGGACTTTGGTTTGGCGGGGGCATTATAATATAAGTTTGATTTATATTATAATGTTTCCAAAAGCATGGAGGGGAAGTGGTTGAAATGGTGGGGATTTATATGGTATGAAACTTTATTATAAAGTTTATATGGCAATGGTGGGGAAGTGGTTTATGTAAATCACATTTTTTGTTTTAAATAATTTTACAATGCGATTTTACAATCGGAGGGGGGAAAAAGGGATTATATTAAGGGAAGTATTAAACTTTAAACATAAAGTTTAAGGGAAAAATGGGAAATAGGGATTATTTGAAGATATAGAGAATTTTACTTCACTTAAGCATAAATTTCAATCCAGAAGTCAGTTTTAAGAGTGTAATATACCGTTGGAAAGCTCTTTCCAAGATCTTTCTGATGGATCTGCTTGGAAGATAATTTGGCACTAGACATATTGTGGAAAAATCCTCTGAAGGCAGGGTGATGACTTTGTGGAGATAACAACTACTGAATTGTGACTTGTTACATATGATGACATAAAATTACATAATGAATGATAATAAAAGAAAAATATCATGTTTTCACCTCAAAAAATGGTTTTGAGGTGAAAATTACATCAAAATGAATAAAATATATCTTTGATCTTCCAAGTGCTGTGACTTTGAGTTTATTGACTTCCTCATGACTTTGTTGATATTTATTGACATTTGACTCATTAATTTGACCATGGTGAGACCCTAGAAACTAATGAGACCCAACCTATGACCCATTGACATGATTTTGAGAATGAAAGTGACTAATGATGGAAGACCATAGAGAGGAGAATCAACAAGTACCTCATGAGGGAAAAATGATGAGAAATTACTACCATCAATGAATCCATGACCTAGCGTAATGGTGAAATTTATTCGGTATGAGACACCTAATATGCAAATGCAAAAGAGCAGTTTTGATCACTGATGGCAGTATGAATAGGCTGACCCTAACACAACCCATCGGACAGAAAAATCACATCAAG
>JAXQQM020073088.1:0-96127 GCA_034641835.2 Pinus albicaulis | reverse complement strand
AGCTAAAATAGTGTGAGATTAGGAGAATCTCGGTGAATAATATATAAGATATTCAAATTTTCTACATTTAATGTGAGCTGGGAAGGTTTTAGACAGTTTAATCATTTTAGGCTTTTGTTCACTGCCTATGTTATATTCTTCTACTTCAGTTTCAACAGGTTCCAGTTTTGGTTTTTTGGCAACATCATTGAAATCAAAAAATTATTCTAATGGGACCAGTCCTTTTGGAAAACTTTGAGTGTTAGATTGCAGCATTTCTAAGTCTTCTTTTTATAAATCTACACTAATTTATGTGGTATGTTCAAGTTTATTAGATAACAGATTTATATCAACAACCTCTGGAAGCTTTACTTCTTCATCAAGTGGGTTTTCTTCAATAGGACAGTCATTTTCATAATATGAATCTGAACTTGGTGGCTCAAATTCATTCCTGGACTGTAGGAAATCTTCTATTTGTTTATCTCCATAAAAAACTTGCCAGTATTTTTCATTGTCTGGGACAGCTGGTCTAAATTTGACTTGGGTGGTGCATTGTTTGGTTTCATAAGGTGTTAGACAAGTTCTAGCAGCAAAAGCTAAACCATTAGCAAGGATATTTTGGTTTCTTGGGACAAAGATAAGTTGGAATTCATCAAATGTTTTTAATAAGTCCATGAAATCATTTCTATAGGCTCTAAGTCTGGGGTGTTTGGCACTATATTCCCCATTCACTTGCCTAATAATCAACTCTAAATCCCCATGAAATTTTATCCTTTTGGCCCCTAATTTCTTCAATAAGTGTAGGCCTAAAAGGAGAGCTTCATACTTAGCTATGTTATTTGAAAATTGAAAACTTAACCTGTAAGAATGCCCTTTAGCATGGTTGTTTTCAGTATTATGTATCCATATGTCTGCTCTGGCATTATTCTTTGTGCAAGATCCATCAAAATTCATACTCCAAAGAGGACTAGTTTCAGATTTACTAGTTTGACTACTATTCTCTCTATCTTGTGTGCTTTTAGATTTCTCTTGTAATTCAAAACTATGTTGAATTTGGTTCATTTCCTCATGTTCTTCATCATGTTGAGGACTCTTCTCTTGAGTCTCAATATTGACAAACAATGGACGACTGCTTTGTAGCTCTAGACCTGTGATTTGTTTGCTGTGATTTTCTGTTTTGACAAACTGTTTTGATGCTTCTGTCTTGTCTTCCTCATTTTCTGTGTCTACCACTATGTTACAGTGAGGGGTGCCCACTAGGTCAGTTAAGGTTTCTTGCTCATTAAATGTTTCATGATTGAATATAATAAATGAGTCAAGGCTTGTATGCACAGAATAAAGAGGAGATTTTTCTGGTCTCTCTTGGCTACTTACCATGTATTGCATATGAGATTCCCTATAAAGTCTTCTGGTTTGATTAAAAACAGGGATGGTAGCATATGTCATATCCATTTGCATTTTTCCTTGTAACTTAGCTCCCCAATATCTTGATAACAACATACCATATTTGGGGGGTACATCAGCCACTACAATATCCATCACTAAACACTTGGCTGGTATTTGTGCTAAGTTAACACAGAGGTCTTTGATCAAACCTAAACATTTCACTCTACTGGAGTCAAAGGAGTATAGATATTTGTATGGTCTGGTGATTTCAAGGCCTAGACTCTCCATTACTGCTTTGGGAATTAAGTTATGAGAGGCCCCTGAGTCATGCATAGCATTGTGTAAAATTTTGTCATGAATTTTCAAACTAACATAAAAAGGAGGAACTGGCCCTTCTTGGTATCTTCCTTCAATATTAGGACCAAATAAGAGCTCTGGTTGGTCATCATTGAGGTTGACAGTGTCATTATTTTATTCTATGTTGAAAGCTTTCAAAATTTGTGATCTATATACATCTTGGGTGACTAAGGGGAACAAAGATTTTAATCTTGGAAATTTCCTGTTCCAAACTAAAAGGCATCTGATTTTTTACAATGTTTGTTTCAGCCTTATTAATCACCGCTCTATCAGAAAAATCAACTTGCTGATTTCCTCTTTTTACGTTGGTCAAAATTGTTTTGATAGGAGCACTAGCTAAAGTACTAGCGTTGCTAAAGTTTGCACTCTATTTTTCATTAATTTGAGTGCCTTTCTCTTTGTTTTGATTAGAATTTACAGCCACTGTTTTGTCTTTTTGTTTTGTAATTTTGGGTTTGTTCACAGGGCTATTTTTGGCAGAATTTTCAAAGGTCTTAGTTTTGGGAGTTTCCTGATTCTTTTTACTCCTGAGGTCATATTCTTTTGGAGTCTCTATGATGAAATTTTCCAGCTCTTGATAATAATGTTCAATTTCCATTCTTCCATCATCATAGGGTGTATATAGAACTTGTTTCCTATTGTGAGGAACATCAAATGTATCATTTTCTACTCCCAACATGTTTATGTCATCTTCCTCTATTTTTTCAATTGTTTGTTCAACCTCACTTACATAGTTTTGATGAAAATGAGGTATAATTTCATGATCAGAGTCTCTTGGTCTATTTTGAGGTTGATTTCTCTTGAAATTCTGATTTTGATTTTGAGATTGATTTCTGTTTTGGGGAGCTGATTGATTTTCTCTAGCTTGTGCTCTCTCAAGTATGCTCATCTTTTTCATCATTTCCTCCATCATTCTTTCCATTTTCGATCTAGATGTGGAGGGTGAAGATTCCTCCCTAAATGATACTTTCTTTTCATTCCTCATCCTTGCTCTTTTCTTCATCAGATTTACTTCCACAGCTAAGGCTCCTTTCTGCATATCTTCTAGAGTCAAAGGATCTCTCTTTCTCAGCTGATAGGCCATTTTAGGATAAAATACTTCATGAAATTTGTTTAAAGTTGAGCCTTGTGGAGGTTTCAAGTCTGGGGGTAGTGCATTATAAACACTATTGAACCTAGTGCAATAAGCTTGGACACTTTCCCCAGTGTTTCTTTTGAGATTGTTGTAGTCTGAAAGTATTTGGAGGGGGTTTTTCCTAACTTCCCATTTGTTTAAAAATAACTGATGAAAGGCTTGGAGGTTATTAATACTATTAGGGGTTAATATTTTGAACCATTTTCTTGCTTCTCCCCCTAGACTTTGAGCAAATAACCTAAGTTTGACAGTTTCATCATCAATCTCATTTCTACCAAAGTAGTCATTCATCTTGTCCACATGTTGTGAAGTAGTAGTAGTACCATTGGCATCATACAATGGTATCTTAGACTGATAGTCCTGTGGCAGACTGACTAGAGGTAAAGGAAGGAATAGGGGAGCATACCATGTTGCCATGATAGGAGGTTGTGGAAAAAGTGGGGGGTTTACAAGTGGAGGATGTAAAATGGGAGGGGTTTGATGGAATGGTGTGGTTTGAACAGTGTGGAGAACAGATGTGGATGGACCAACAAGAGTTTGTTGACCATATCTAGGATGAGAGAAACCAAAATTATGTAGGAAATGTAAATCAGGTGGAGTAGTTTCTCTGCTACCAGGATGTTCACCTGTATCTTGGGATAAAGGTGAAGACTCAAAATCTATCTGATCTATATCATCAAGTGACCTAGTTCTGAATGGGTTTCTTAAGTCAAATTTTTAATCTTGTAGAGCTGCAAGGTTTTCAGGGACAAAATTAGCTCTATGGAGTGACCTAACAATAGTTGAAGTTTTGGCCTTTGGAGATTTCCTAAGGATTCTTTCAGGATTATAAACTATCTCAGGAGGATTTGGGTCAGGATGGGCTCTAGTATGGACCCTTCTAGAAGCCACAATGTTGTGTTTTCAGACCAAATAATAAGAAAAGTTCAACCAAATATGACAATCTTTAGTAGGCTAACTGATCTTTAGCAAGGAAACTTTAATCCTTAAAGTTTTCTTAACTGAGCTTATATGATGTTATGATACTAATGGGTTTCCCAGTGGAGTATTTAGGTATGTTTAGGATTGTGGAGTCACCAGGTGAAAATTTTTAGATTTTTAGAGGTAAAATGTTTTATGGTCCACCACCATTTATTGATTTGAATACCTATCTGAAATATTTTTTGGGTTTTCTGAGTTTTTTCAGTCCTATAGGTTATGAGAGCGTTCTAAATCTATTTCAGCACTTAGCTATGGTGATGAGACAAACATAGTTTACTCTTATGGCTTAGCTAGCTGATTCCTTCAAGTTTTGATAAGGCTCTATGAGAATCATAAGGGTTACTTAGTTTGTCACTGATTCAAAATGAGTCCTATCATAATTACCATTAGCTTTGGTAGTGCTTGAAGAGAGCTACTTATACTGCACTGAATGCTGAGTTTTTTGTTTTAAGGGTTTCACTCAGAATTCCCAAGTGGAATCTCTTAGAAAATTGAGGAAAATCAGTAGGCCTATTGATGTTCAGTGGATTCACCAGGTGAAGGATTTTTACTTGATTTCAGGGCTTGAAAGTTGTTCACCAGCAACAATCAAAACCACTCTAGGCAGACACTTGGTTCATTGTTGAAAATGGGATTATCTGAGTTGTGAAGTTATCTATTACTTCAGAAAATCCCCAGTATGGTTGCCAGGAAATGTTAGGCCTCTGTAATTTAGTAGAGTGGCAAGACTAAATGCTACAGAGACTACATTCAAAAACACTTTGGGATTCTAGGATCTAGCCCTCCTGAATCTAGAGAGGGATCTCTCTATAAGTGCAAAGATTGATTTATATTTTAAGGTTTTTAGTATGATATTAGGTTACTTATTAAGAACAATGGTTTTTTGTTTGTTTGGTTGGTCGGTTATGATATTTAATTGGATGGAATATCACAAAATGAAAGAATTCAAAAGGTGAAGATGCAAGTATATTGAGAAGTGTTCAGCAGATATGATTAGTGTGAAGTAGCTTTAATCCATTGGGCAATGGAGTCACAAAAGGTTTTAATTGTACAACAATTTCGAGAGTGGTCCAAGGGGAAATTCATCTATATCAAAAGATCCTTTAGATTAAATGATGGAGTGGAACATTAAAAGTGTTGAGAAAGTGGAAAAAACCAATAATTTCAACAAGGATTTATCAACTTTCCATACAAGAAAAGCCTTTTTAAGCAACTGTTTGAAACCAACCAAAGGACAGGGCTAACCATAAACTTCTTTGGACAAGCTTGTATTAAAGTTAACTTATTAGACGACAATCCAGTAATCTCACTAGACTACTTTCAGAAGGGATGAAAATAGATAAGAAAACAAAGTGCAGCTTAAGATCAAGTAAGATATCATTAAAATCTAGGCTCGCTTTTATCATACTCTTAGGGAAACTTTCAAAAAACCTTTGGAGAAAGGACTAGAAGACAGGGCAAACCATAAAATTTCCTAGTCCAACTCTACTTAGCATGTAATAAAAAATATCATTCAATAACTTCCTTTCAAGTTTTTCACATCAAGACATGGACTAACTAACATTCCTTGATAATGTTTACACTTAACTTGAGTCATTCTTAAATACACAATTAGGAGGAAAACATAAAGATAAAGCTTATCAGTGAGAGTAGGGTACTTTTAATAGTAAATCCTAGCTCAATATTTGTTGTTCTTTATCAGAGAAAAGTGAACAAAATGGCATACATGAAAGGAAAACAAGAACAATGAGAGGCACATCACCAATGGTATAGACTAGGATCCCATGAATAATCTTGTATATTGATGTCAATCCAGTTACATACTTCAAGTCCAATGTTTCAATACAACAACAAATTCTCTTCTCAGCCTAACTTCTTCAATAACTTAACAGAGCTTCAGAGATTGAGGATTTATTTACATTCAACAATGATTCGATACTGCAACTATTACATCAGAAATCCAACAACCAACCCTTTACAATAGGCTCCTCAAGGAGATTTTATAAGATAATGAGGAGGTGAAAGAGTTTCTAGGGTTGAGTATCATTAATTCTACACTTAATGCAATTCCTAGCCTTGAAAACCATGCAAGGCATAAGGCAGGAAAGCATCCAATTTAGAACTCTGTCTCATAACTCTGTTTCCTTTTTTTTAGGCTTAGTGGATGAAAAGATTAACTTTAAGGCTCTTTTTATCTTTTACAATAACTTCACTGACAGTTTAAAATATGTTCTTTAGTTTGAAATAATTGTTCAGCTGTTTTTAGGCAAATATCTTCTGAATGGGCAATAACTATGCCTTCATTTGATTTATGAAAGCTGCAGGTAGCTCTTTGGTAGCTGAAGAGGATAATTTGCCTCTGATGTGGTAGTGGAGGCCTTTCGGACTGATATATCTCTTTGTTTTTCCTTAAAACACTTTTAATGTTCTTTTGGTCTCTGTTTAGGCTTAATTAGGCCTTGATCTTTATCTTTTGGTCTTTGTTCTATAACACTGTCTTTATCTGTGGATTAGGCCTTTGATTTCTGAGTTTTCTGCCTCAATCCCTTTAAAATCTGTTTAAAATCTTTAATTCTTCACTCTGATACCCTTTATTTAATTGATGTTCACTGTTTTTGTTGTTTGCAGGCGCGCAGAAGGTTTACACAGGTGGAGGTGTTTTTTTTGATGAAGAACTCCTTGGATCCCTTCCTGTACCGAAGGCTAGGAATCGTCATTCCTGGCCTTCGTGTTATTTTTAAAATAGTGGGAAAACCCCATATAACTTGCACAAACAAACAAAAATTATATAAATCCTGCGAAAAATAGATTTAAACTACTTTGGAGGTTTTGGGCGCGAGGGAGAATCAGAGTTGTTGGATTAGAATAATCAAAATTTGAGATTAATCGGTGGGGTCATTCGAGAGATTAGATGGATGAAAAATGCACGGGGTCACGATATAATAAGAGCCTAACAATCTCAATGATCGGCAATTTTACTAAGTAAAAAATAACATTGCGGAGGATAGTGGTTTTGCGGAAATCCATTAATGGTTTTCGCATGGGCTCTGGGGGGGTAGGTGGTTTTCACAAAAAAATGCAATTCCATACATCCTTCGACACGTATATTTTGAAAACCGCCTATTTTGCGCGGAACTTGTGCACTGCAGGGAGGTCCAAAAAATTACGCGATATGGATTTTCGGCCGTCGGATGATTGTCGGGAGATCTGACAGTGTAGATAAAATGTGATGAGCGGAAAGCTGCACGGAGGATGCATGGTGGGGCATAGGGCTCGAAGGCGCGCGATGGGACCATGACCGTTGATCTGAGGGAAGCAGCGCAGATCAACGGCTATCATTGAGCGCGAAAACTCATTAGTCCTGAGGGAAAATGGAGTGGGCCAGGCAATGACGTAACGTTTCTGTCGCGTGGTGGATGGGCTGAATGGTTCATCGAGTTAAGTCTTGACCATAGGATCTCTTAAATGAACGGTCAATATTTAAAGGGAAGATTGGATAAATGGATGGAGAAAAAGGCGAGGTTGGGTGAATGGGAGGAAAGGTAGATCCCGATGGCCGTTGATCTGCAGAGATCAACGGTCCATATTCATTTAAATTTGAAACGTCGGGGAAACAAAAATAAAAGGAAATAAGGTTTCGGAAAGGGTTTTAAGGCCCTTTAACGCCCGATTGCGGGGCTTTAGGTCGTATGAAACAGAGGGGCTAAAGGAAATAAGCCCTCATGGGCTTAAGAATATTATAGCGCCTTAGACTGTTTTTTAGGCCAAAAACAGGGTTTTCAAGTTAAAATAGGGGTTCCGATAGGTGAAAGAAAGGGTTTTTAAAACCAAATAAGGTGGGATATAAGGTTTTAAAGAGGATTAGGATGTTTTGAAGGTTAAATGAAGGGTTTTTAGAAGGATTTTATGGAGGAAATAAGGATGAAAATGGTGGAATTTTTTGAGTGAAAGGGGGATTGAAATGATGGAAAATGGGCTTCTTAAGCAGTTTTCTTTGGTAAACAACAAGGTTATTTAGGATTAAAAGTGAAATAGTAGTGATGATTATCTAAAAGAGTAAATGTCAGAATAAGACTTCAAGAACTCACAATTTGGTCATGAAATTGTTTCTTGAAGGCTATAAAAGATCTAGCCACCATTTGATATGACAAATTTTTATAGGTGGCTAACAGATCCAACGGGCATACTTCTCATTGATGATCCGACAACTCAATAGGAAGGCCATAGGGTTGGAATTAGTCACGACCTTGGTAGAACGCATAAGGATATAGTGATGAAGTTTTTGGACCAAGAACACGACAACTAGTGCTAATTTCTCTTCATGTGAGTAGGACACAGGGGGGCCTACAAGGTTCTTACTGACATAATAGATAACATGCTCGATTCCATTGTCATCTTCCTGAATAAGGACCCCAATGACCGAATGGGTGGAGGTTGATATGTATAGGATGAAATCCCTATCAAAGTTAGGGGGACGAATCAAGGGAGCGGAGGTGAGAGCATGTTTCAGGGAATCAAAAGACTCTTGAGCATAGTCATCCCAAATGAATGGAATGTTAGATCTGAGGAGTCTAAGGAACCCATGTGCGGTGGTGGCATAGTCAGGTAGAAACCGACGAAGGAAATTAGCTTTGCCTTGGAGGCTTTGTAACTGGCGTAAGGTACGAGTAATAGGATGCTCAAGGATGGCTTGAAATTTCAAGGGGTCAAGTGTTATACCATATTTAGACATAATGAAGCCTAAAAGACAGCCGAAAAGAACACAAAAGACACACTTCAGTGGGTTGAGGCATATATTATACTTGTCACATTGGAGGAAGACGATACGCAAATCTTGAAGGTGTTGCGCTCGATGTTTAGAATGCGAATTGAGGTATTCTAAATAAGAAAGGATAATATGATCTAGGTCATGGAAACAATATGACATGGCCTAGTGAAAAGTGGCTCCATAATTCTTAAGGCCGAATGACATGACCCTATAAGTGAAGGTTCCCCACAGACTAATTAATGCAGTCTTAAGTTGATCAATACGACGGATGACAATCTGGTTATATCCAGAGAAACCATCCATGAAGGATAGAACCTCATTCCCCGCACACTCAGCAATGATTTCATTAATGAATGGTGTGGGGAAGTTGTCTCTATTACAATATTTGTTTAGGTCATGAAATTCAGTGCAGACACGGATGTTGCCTTGTTTCTGAGAAAGGGAATTGGATTGGACACCCAAGTGGTGTATTCCATGGGATAGATAAAACCAACCTGCTTGAGCTTATCGATTTCGTCTTTGACAAATTCTCATATGGAAGGATTAATGGGTCTCATTTTTGATGGACAGGATTGGCATCAAGCCATGTATCGATATGGTCTTCGACAATGGTGGGATCAAGTCTAAGAATTTTTGAATAGGACTAGGCGAAAACATCGCAGAATTCCTTGAATAACTTGGTGTAAGCCTCAATTTCTTCTGGTGTGCATTGGATGCCCAAGGTAATGTTTCCTCTTCCTTCTTGAAAAGCATCGGGTGCAGGGATGGGATTTATAAACAAATCGACCTCATTGGGAACGAAGTCTTTTGTTTCCACAACATATTGGTCATGGAATTTATACGGGAGGAAGTATGTGTGATGGTGCATATCATCCCACAGAAAGTCAGGGGCGGTCATCGCTTCCATAATGTCTTCATCAGAATGGAAGATGGGTTGACTGGCAGAAAGGAGACCACAAGACGTGGCAGAGCTACCTGACTCATCATCATGAGAAGAAAGGTTCACATGCACATCGTGACAGGGGGTGACTGAACTGTAAGAAAACAAGGGATCTACCAATGCTAAGCCTAGGGTGATTGCTGAAGGGAGGTCAGGCGAAATAGAAGGGGAAGTCCTGGAGGGGTCTTCCATCGTGGGTCTCATAGATGATGATAGGTAGAACATGGTGGCCGTAGGCTCCGTCATCTCGAAATCGGGAGGGGGAATGTCAATGGGAGTAGGCGAGACCTCTAGTTTTGCCGAAGAAAAACTCGCAAATAAGGGAGAGGTGGAATTGTTGCGCTTGGCCTCGAATTTGCGGACCGCTTCTAAAGAGGCATGGTATTCATCGTGACGGGGACAGAGGTGGGTATAGTGGCCATGGAAATCACACAAATTTACAAGGCTAATTTGTGCACAAAGACTTGAGTTTCGAGACTGAATTGGGTATAGTAACATAGACCTTTGGGAAATCAAACTCTAGAAATGCTTCATTGACCATGGGCTTGAGACGAGGCACTTTAGGACAGGTATGGGTGGCATGAATGACAACATCACACAAGTCACACCGGGTGGTATGCTTTGGAGGCTGAGGAGGAGTAGGGGTTTTTTGGGAAGCCTTGTCCTTAGTTTCCTTCTTGCGGGATTTGTCCCCCTCACCCGAAGCTTTCGCAATAGGAATAGGTTCTTGTTGAGGTGGCTGAGGCACATAAGCAAAGGGAGGGGTCATGGAGACTGATTGGACCGAGGTCAAAGTAGTACAAGGTTTGGGCTGACAAGGCAGGATAGAGGCTGGCGGATTAATGTACCAAACTGGGATCCCCAGGGTCATGCTAGGAAGAGACAGGGTAGCCATAACAGGTATCGAAAATAATCCAGGAGGGGGAGCTAGAAACGATATCTGACTGGAGGGGTAATGGCTAGGTGGGAAAACTCCGAGATGGTTAAGGCCAGGAGGAACTGTTCCAGGAGGATAGATGGGCTCATGGATACCAGATGTAGATGAAGGGCCTTGAGGAGGGGGTCCTAAGGGGTGAGTCAAGGTGCTAGGAGCAGGTTGCGGAGGGCGGGGCTATTGACTAGTCAAACCAGTCCGTGTGAGGTCAGACCGAGATGATTGCATCATGCAAACATTTGACGAGATGGGATCAAAGATAGGAGGAGGAAGACCAGGGAATGAACCAAGAAAATAGGAATCTTTATAGACTCTGGGTGAGACACGAGTCAGAGGTTTGACTGCTTATTTATTGGCCACTGAAGAGATGATGGACTCAGGGGAGGTCCAAGGCTTCGATTCGTAATATGTCAATTGGTTGATGGTGATAATATTTTTGTTATAAGGAAAGCACATATTACGGTGAACCACAAATGGGACAAAAAACATTACATAAGTGTAGCTGCGACCCAATAGAATGTTGTAATTTAATGGGGTATCAATGACTTTTACGTCAACACAACTAGTATTACCCACAAGATTAATAGGAAAATTGCGAAACATCCCAAGGGGCTAGGAAGAGTGGCCATTCCACGCTCGGAGGGTGATAGTAGAAGGAGCCAACTCAAGAGATCTGAGTTGCTTCCAAACCGAAGTGGACATCACACAGGTGGATGCCCCCTCATCAATGATACAATGAGAGACGTTCACATTCCAGATCTTGACAGAGATTAGGAAGGCGACGGAAGTAGGAAGGGGGGGATGTTCTGACCGGTCAACATCGAAGATGATCAAATGATCATCTGAAGGATCCACAACACCCATGGAAGTTAGTAGAGCTTTTCATTGTGAAGGGCACGATTGGAGGACTTCTAGCATTGACATGGCAACAAGGGATTGTGCCAAGTCATCTACTATACTATACGAATGGGGAGCTTTACTAGAAGCAACATTTTGACGTAATGGTCCCTTAGGGATCTTGGTATGAACCTATGCCCTAGGCTGAGGGACCAATAAAGGAACATTGGGTGTTGAAAGAGTCTCTGTGAGACCTTAAGAAGGGGGATCGGGGGCAGACATAGCGAGGGGCTTATTGTACTGACAGGATCAAGTCTAAAGGTTGAGGTCAACAGTAATGGGTTTGTCAGAGTTCATCATGAGGATCTAGTAATCAGAGGTACTGGATGGAGGGGGTTGAGTGGCCACCTGACTTTCAGGAGGTTGGGTAGCCACGAATCCTTATTGGAGGAAAGGATTGGTAAACACAGCTGGTTGTTTAGGGGTAGCATTGAGAGGAACTGAAGGGGAGGCTTGCTGTCCTCAGGATGCTGCTTAAGCTTCCCACATCTGATGCATATGAGGTAAAATAGGATGATCGTGGGTGTAGTGACCATAGACACCGCAACAAGAAAAGGGTTTGTTCATGCGAACAAGACTGTCTTGCTTGGAATGAGTGCCCTGTTGCTGGGTTGCACTATTAGGTGCATTCCCTTGGGGATTGTTTCCTGGGTTACCTTGGGAAGATTGGTTTTTGTTTCCTTTCCTCTTCTTTTTGGAAGTAGGAGAATTAGTCACACCCTGCTGTGCATACACCTGAGCCTGGGGGGGTGGTGGCTGTTAGTATGAATCTTTCATCGTAAAAGATCACTTTAGCTACGCATAAAAAATAGCCCTAACATCGATTATGGCTGCCAAATATCTTTAAATTTGCTTCACAAATCCAGATCTAATCATAAAAGACATTAAGCAGATAAAGTAAAATGTGGCTCCATGCATCCAATAGACAAGACAAGAACGATGTATTTGAAAGAATTTTTTATATTATATTGAAAGGGGCCACCTGAGAGGAAAACAAGAAAGGTGTTTTCCGGTTCTCCTCAATGGGATGGGTTCTTGACAGTCCTCAACACTTCAGATCTAGAATCTGTCTCTCTTGTTGGTGTAGAAAACCCAGACAAACATAGAACTCAATGGGAGCTCACAAGACAAAAATGGAGAAAATGTGACCAAGTGTATAGATCCAGAGTGATCTAATAGGCAACAAAAGGTGACTAATGAATGGGGAAAACCCTTCTATTTATAACAAAATATTAGGGTGATCTAGAACTTGGTGCATGAATAAAATATTATTAATCAAATTCTAGAACCACCCTTTAGGAATATTTTATTATATTTGTTGGAGGAAAAAGGTTTTTTGACTTGGGTCAATTCCTTTATTTATAAATAATAAATAAATAAATGATTTATTTATTATTTTAAGGAAATGGTGGGAATATAATTAAATAAATAATGATTTATTTAATTATTTATAAATGATTTAGTCAAATTTAACTAGAAATATTATTTAAATAGGATTTAAATAACTTATTCCTAGGAAATAATCAAATAAATAAGGATTTATTTAATTGATTTCCTTGTTTTGGGTTAAATATGACCAGGAAATATAAACAAATATAGATTTGTTTATTATTTCCTTTTGGGGTTTTCTGTTTAGACCATAAACAACTTAATAAAGGTGTTTTACTAAGTTATTTCACATAGTGAAAGCAATTTTACTTAGGGTAAAATTGGTCTTACATGTTGTACTTGGGTTCATCTAATGATAATAGGTTAGATGACCAAAAAATGGTGTAACAGATTTCCCCCCAACGTACGAGTGTTAGGAGCAAATCGTATGACTGAAGTACGTTGTAAGAACTCAATCACTAGACATCAAGAGGGAAGTCAGAGAGAGAAATGTAAGGTAGTCTAATGTGCTAAAGGACTAGACCCGGAGGAGACGAGACTTATAGGTGCAACAAGTCTCTAGTTTATGAAGTGGTACCTTTGCGAAAGGCGGCGGGGGAGGCATACCTATGCCCGCCGAGACAAAGTACAAAAGAATAGTATGTCCAGTAAACAAGGAACCAGACGTTAAAGTACATGTTGGCATAAATACGAGCCAGAAAATAGAATGATGAATCCCATATACATGCTGTGCCTGGAAAAACATCCAGGATTTATATAATAATAGTTTAGTACATGAGATACAAATACACCCCAAATGCCCCCTATACACGGGGAAGGGCTCGCAAAATCTGACTGATACATGCAAATCGAAAAGGCGCTGCAAGTGGCTGAGGTCGACATCATCAAATGTAAGGAGCTGCATCAAAGGCTAAAATGAAGAAGTCATCCGGGCATGTGGGGGGCTACCTGTAGGGCCACCCCCTCATGAGGGTTGAGACATCTCACACACACCTGGGAATCACCAATAGCTGCTGCTGCATCACTTAACCATCAAGTATACGGATCACGATCATGCTGAAAGGAGCTCGAACCAAGGTACACCACCCTCTAGATCTGGCTTTTGGAGTAAATGAGTTGATGTCAACAGAAGGAGGTCTGCCATAGGTGAGACAATAAGGGATCCCCAACTAAGGCACGAGAGAAAATAGTAGAGCGACTAACAAACAGACACTAATGATGATGATGAAATGGGGGAAGATTGGAAGGGGACCATCAAAACATGAGTACAAGATGGTATCTCATGACGAAAATCGACACGAAAAAGAATAAGTATGGAGGCATAGTGGTTCCCCAAGGAAAAGTGTTGTAAGTGAGGAAATCCGATTTTGAGGAGGGTTATGGTTGAGGGGCATAGGTGCCCCCAAGCATGTTGTGGTCATGCCAAAATGTATAAAGGGGAATCTAAACACATGTTAATGATGTGGTGCGCCATTTGTTTTTGTTATGGTTATGCAGTATGAGAAAGGAAATGGAGGATTACCAATCTCTTTTAGTACTGCATATATGGAGCAAATGGACTTTAAGTTTTTGGGTTGGCATACCTGGTGTCACTATCCCAAAGAGAGGATTTGGAGATAATGAACTGATGCTCTCATAGAAAACCCATAGGTTGGTCAACAACAATGTCTAAGAGACTGGATTGCTGATGTAAGATGAAGGAATGATAAGGGGTATCATCCCTAGAGTGATTTGAAGTGATATGGGACTCTAGAGGTTTGTCTAAATGTGGAAGAATAATGGTACTAAAGTTGACCTGACTAGATATACTAGGAGAGTTGTGGAGAATTGCTTCTCCTGGTCTCTCAAATATGGGTGCCCCCTTACCCAAACATGGGGTTTCAATGTAATGGCCACGAGGTGTATGTGGTGCGAACACATGGGTTCGATGTAAGGGGGAATAAATAAAGTCAGGGGTGAGGATTTCTTCCATAATGTCATCATCGTGATAGAAGATGGAGTGATTGGTGGAAGAAAGATCACCTGACGCGGTGAAGCTACATGACTCATCGTCATGAGAAGAGAGGTTCTCATGCGCATCGCCACAAGGGGTGACATAAGAGTAAGAAGATAAAGGATCTACCGATGTTGAGCCTAGGGTGATCGTTGAAGGAAGGTCAGGCGAAACAACAAGGGAAGATTCAGAGGGAATGTTCCCCGAGGGTATCATGGATGATGATAGGTAGAAGATGGTGGATGAAGGCTCCGTCATATTGACATCAGGAGGGGGAATGTCAATGGGAGCCGTCATGTCTAGTAGTTCTGCCGAAGCAAAATGCACAAATAGGGGAAAGGTGGACTCGTTGCGCTTGGCATCAAATTGGCGGACCGCGGCTAGAGAGGTGCGGAAGTCCTTGAGGCAGGAACAAATGTTGATGTAATGGCCATGGAGATCACACAAAGCACAGGGGTGATTGGTGTGAATAGTCTTGGGGTTCTTAGCCGTGGTCGCAGAAGAAACAAAGGTTTCCAGGATCGTGGATGTAGGGAACACGACAGTAACCATGGGCTTGAGATGAGGTAGTTTAGGACAGGTATGAGTGGCATGACCGACAACATCAAACAAAGCACATTGTATGGTATGCTTTGGAGGCTGAGGAGGGGCAAGTTTTGTCGGGGAATCCTTGTCCTTTGATGCCCCCCTACGAGCTTTTCCATTCTTACCCAAAGTGGTCACAACAGGAGGTGGTTCCTGTTGAGGTGACAGAGGCACTGTTGCAGCGGGAGAAGTCATGGGGATCGGTTGAACCGGGGTTAAAGCAAGATAAGGTTTGGGTTGACCAGGAAGGGTTGCGGCTGGAGGATCAAGGTACCAGATGGGAATCTCAAGGGTCAGGTTAAAAAGAGAGAGGGTGGCCGTGACAGGTGCCATATTCACTCCTGGTGGGGGAGCTTGGAACGATATCTGACCAGAGGGGTAATGGCCAGGTGGGACGGCTCCTAAATGGCTAAGGCTTGGAGGAACAGTTCCAGGAGGATAAAAAGGCTCATGAATACCAGCTGTAGGAGGAGGGCCAGAAGGAAGAGGTCTGGCTGGTTGAGGCGAAGGGCCAGGAGCAGGTTGCAACAGGCGAGGTTGAGGTTGAGGTTGCTGACTAGCCGAAGCAGGCCGTTTAAGGTCAGCCTGAGATGATTGCATCATGCAAACATTCACTAAGATGGGATCAGAGACAGGAGGAAGAGGAATACCAGGGAAAATTCCAAGAAAGGAGGAGTCTTTATAGACGCCGGGGGAGACATTGGTCAAAAAATCGACGGTTTGCCTATTGGCTACAAAAGAGATGGTTGACTCAGGGGAGGTCTGAGATTTTGGCTCATGATATGTCAACTGGTCAATGGTGACTATATTTCCATTATGAGGGAAAAACATCTTGCGGTGCACTGCGAATGGGACGACAGACATGGCATAGGTGTAATTACGCCCCAAAATAATGTTGTAGTCAAGAGGGGCATCAATAACTTCAACGTCGACAAAAACAGTCTTGCCCGCAAGGGTGATATGACAGTTACGGAATAGGCCAATGGGCTGGGAGGCATGGCCATCCCACGCACGAAGGGTGATTGTGGAAGGGGCCAGCTCAGGAGATCCGAGTCATCAATGATACACCGAGCGATGTTGGCATTTCAGATTTTGACTGGGATTTGGAAAGCAAAAGAAGCAGGTAGGGGGGGGGGGATGGTTTGACTGACAGACATTGAAAATAGTCAATTGGTCATCGGCAGGATCTACAGCGCCCACGACAGATAATAGAGCCTTATTTTGGGAAGGACACGACTGGAGGAGTTCCAATGTTGAAATTGCGGTAGGAGATTGTGCCAGATCATCAACTATGCTATATGAATGGGTAGCCCGACCAAAGGTGGCATTTTAGCGTAATGGGCCCTTAGGAATCTTGGTATGAACCTTAGCTTTGGGCGGAGAGATTTGCAAGGGACCATTGGGTGTCGACAGAGGCTCTGTGGGACCTGAAGATGGGGACTCAGAGACAGATGGAACGAGAGGCGTGGAGTACTGATGAGATCGAGTTTGAAGGTTGAGGTCGACGGTGAGGGGTTGGTCAGCGGCCATCATGAGAATCTGGTAATCGGAGGAACCAGAAGGGGGAGGTTGAGTGGTTATCGGGGTATGAGGTGGTTGAGTGGCCATGAATCCTTGTTGAGGAAAGGATCGATAAACACAGCGGGTTGAGAAGTAGTCGGATTGGGAGGGATAGTAGGGGAGGAATTTTTTCCCCGCACGGTGGCCTGAGACTCCCACATCTGCCGCATCTGTGGTAATAGGGGACAATAATGAGTGTAATGTCCATAAACACCGCAACATGAACATGGATTATTGGTGCGAAGCGGCCTGTCCGACTTGGGATGAGATCCCTATGGTTGGTTGGTAGTGTTAGGATCAAGACTCGAAGGATTGGATCCATGATTACCAGGGGCAGATTGATTGCCTTTCCTTTTTCTTTGAGAAGGAAGAGAATTGGTCGCGCCCTGTTGCCCAAATACTTGCCCTGGAGGGGGTAGTAAGTGCTGCGGCGGGGGTTGAGAAGGCAAGGAGGTGAGAGGTCCAAATGCTGGAGGAGCTGGGAAACTAGGCTGTGGGTAAGGATAAGGGTTAGGATGGGAAACATTGAGGTAAGCAGGAGTGGGGGCAAAAGGAGGAGGCATGTCGTATCCTGGATACATGCTACCTGGAGGGGGGAAAGTGCTGGAGGTGCTGGCCCCTTCTGGAGGGAAACCATATCCCATAAGAGGTTGAGAAGAGGTATGTGAAAGAGCTCCAACGATACCGTCGGCAGAGTGAGATGCCCTTGGGGAGTTAGTGCCGCCGGGCTTGGGGAGGTTAGGAAGGACGGTATAAACATAACCAGATTGAGCATAAATAAGGTCATATTTCAAGGCTATTTGGAGGGTGGATTCTTTGGTTTGATGGAAATGGGAGGCGACATCTTTGCCAATGGGAGGTAAGAGAGAGCGAAGGAACCAATCCATATAAACTCGATCTTCAAAGGGAGGAGCGCGACATAAGCTTCTTCTTCATCGCCATTCCTGTACATGAGCGGAAAGGCGGGTCAAAGAGGATTGACGGAAGGAAGTTAAAAGCTCGGTACCAATGTCGTATCAGAGAGGTAGCTGGAAATAAGATAAAAAGGCTTGGGAAATGGTCGCAAAAGTGGTATGGGAGGAGGTGGCCTGCTCAACATACCATTTAGAAGCTTCGCCAATAAGCGTGCGTTGGAACAATTGAATACAGATGGAGTCATCAGTGATGGGATTGGATGAACACCACATATGGAAATATCAGATATGGTTGGAGGGATCTTCACTAGCAAGGCCTTCAAAATTGGGAATTTCGGAGGGGAGATTGGTTTGCATAGCAGGCCAACTAACATCGTGGCGGATAGGATCATTGATCAGCTGATTGAAGTTGGGGAGACTAAGGCCGGCCATATAAGGGAGCAATGGGGCAGTCGAGGTAGGTCCCGTAGTGGTTCCGCTAGAAACAGACCCAGCAGTAGAACTGGGGTTGCTGCTGGCGCTAGGCCCTGAACTAGACATGGTGAAGGTAACAGGGGGAGAACCAGGAGTAGGGGGAGAACCCGAACAATCAGAAGAAGAGTCAGAGTGCAGACTTGGGGGAGGACTTACTCGATGACGATGGGAAGGAGGAAGTCGACCAACCAGAAACTGAGGGTGAAGGCCAAGAAGTCTTTGGGAGAAGCGCCTTGGGGGCGCAATGATGACGGGAAGAAGAAAAACCGACAAGGGTGGGCAGGGACAAAATCAAGGGAGGTCAAGGGTAGAGAGATGCAGTGACAATTGATTTTAAAGTCTTTGCCAGGCGGTGTTAACCAGGCTCTTCTTCACTTAGGGTTAGTGTGTGGCATCTGTTGATTTTAATTTTTTAAACCCAGACGTTTTGAGAGTAAAAAAAAAAGTGTGCTGCATAACTGAAAATAAACCTGTAAATAACAAGATATAATGCTGAAATAACAGAAAATTTAACAGCTAACAATGCATCGATCTAACCCAAGAAGGCGGGTCTCTCAAAACTAGTCTAAAAAGAGGGAAAAATCTAGTCAAAACACATGAAAAAGAGGCCGATAGATCTAAGGTCGGGAGGGACAGGGATCTAAAGGATAAATCTGCTGGAAAGAGGTGTAGAGAACAACGAAGATGCAGAGGCAAGGTTGCTGTAACAAAAGGGGAAATTAGCTAAAAGGAGGAGGGACGAAGACGTGGCCTGAGAGGTAAACCCAAACAAAACTATATGAGGTGATTTGAAAGGGATAAGAGCTGATCTAAAGGGATCTGAAAAGGAAGTATCAGATCTGACAATAAGGAGGCTAAAACTCTGAAAATTCATACGTCTGAAACCGCTAAAACTCTCCCACCAAAAGTGGAGGGAACTAAAGCCCTAAGGGGCAATAATCCCACTTAGTTGAGCGAAACAGATCAGAAATAGGTCTAAATGGGCAGAGACGGAGGCTGGAAAACCCTGACAGAAGCTTCAGACAAACCCAGAAAAATTGCTGGAAAATTGCAGAAAAAAGGGCAGGTTGCAGGTTCTGACCTGTTTTCAGTCCAGGTCACAGGTTTGGGGCAGAAAAGTGCGTGCTCAGGTTGAGGTCGCATTTTTTGGGCCGATAAGTGCGACCTGTAGATCCGGGTCTCTCGGTGGCATATTTCAGAAATAATTGTCGTCTTAGCTGCGGCTGATGTCTGTCACCTGCGCAATAGGGCCAGAAACACACAGAAGTTAAAAATTTTAATGTTTGAGGGTTTTAGAGGTGAAAAGCACCATAAAAATAGGAAAAACAGGAAACTGAAGAGAAACCCAAGGGTCTGAAATACCTGGATATGTAGGAATATATAAAATGACAACGGTCGTAAAAGAAAACCCGTGTGGAGTCACCAATTGTTAGTATGAATATTTCATCATAAAATATCACTTTAGCTACGCATAACAAATAGCCCTAACTTCGATTATGGCTACCAAATATCTTTAAATTTGCTGCACAAATCTAGATCTAAGCATAAAAGACATTAAGCAGATAAAGTAAAATGTGGCTCCATGCATCCAATAGACAAGACAAGAACGATGTATTTGAAAGAATTTTTTATATTATATTGAAAGGGGGCACTTGAGAGGAAAACAAGAAAGGTGTTTTCCGGTTCTCCTCAATGGGATGGGTTCTTGATAGTCCTCAACACTTCAGATCTAGAATCTCTCTCTCTTGTTGGTGTAGAAAACCCAGACAAACATAGAACTCAATGGGAGCTCACAAGACAAAAATGGAGAAAATGTGACCAAGTGTATAGATCCAGAGTGATCTAATAGGCAACAAAAGGTGACTAATGAATGGGGAAAACCCTTATATTTATAACAAAATATTAGGGTGATCTAGAACTTGGTGCATGAATAAAATATTATTAATCAAATTCTAGAACCACCCTTTAGGAATATTTTATTATATTTGTTGGAGGGAAAAGGATTTTTGACTTGGGTCAATTCCTTTATTTATAAATAATAAATAAATAAATGATTTATTTATTATTTTAAGAAAATGGTGGGAATATAATTAAATAAATAATGATTTATTTAATTATTTATAAATGATTTAGTCAAATTTAACTAGGAATATTATTTAAATAAGGATTTAAATAACTTATTCCTAAGAAATAATCAAATAAATAAGGATTTATTTAATTGATTTCCTTGTTTTGGGTTAAATATGACCAGGAAATATAAACAAATATAGATTTGTTTATTATTTCCTTTTGGGGTTTCTTGTTTAGACCATAAACAACTTAATAAAAGTGTTTTACTAAGTTATTTCACATAGTGAAAGCCATTTTACTTAGGGTAAAATTGGTCTTACATGGTGTACTTGGGTTCATTTAATGATAATAGGTTAGATGACCAAAAAATGGTGTAACAGTGGCTGCTATTGCGGGGGTTGAGAAGGCAAGGGAGGCTGAGGTGCTAATGCTAGAGGAGCTAGAGCACCAGGCTGCGAATACTGATAATAAGGAGGTTGGAAAAAATTGTGGTAAATAGGTTGGGAAAAAGGAGGAGGCATGCTATATCCTAGATACATGCTACCAGGAGGGGGGAAAGTGCTGGAGGAGTTGGACCCTCCCTAAGGGAAACCATAACCCATGGGAGGATGAGTGTACGTATGAGAAAGGGCTCCAACGATACCGTTGGCAGAATGGGATGCCCCCGGTGCGTTGGAACCATAGGGTCTAGGGAGATCAGGTAAGATGGTATAAACATAACAAAATTGTGTGTAGATCATGTCATATTTCAACGCAATATGGAGGGCAGCTTCTTCGGTCTGAGGGAAATGAGATGCAACATCTTTTCCAATAGCAGGAAAAAGTGATTGGAGAAATCAGTCCATGTAGACATGGTATTCAAAGGTAGGGGCTCAACATAGGCTCTTTCTTCTCTGCCATTCTTGGACATGATCAGATAGGCGGGTCGCAGACGATTGACAGAAAGAGGTCAAGAGTTCAGTACCAATGTCATAACAAAGGGAAAGCTAGAAGTAAGAAAGAAAAGCTCGTGCAAGGGTCGCAGAATTAGTATGAGAGGCAGAGGCCTGGTTGACATACCACTTGGAAGCTTCTCCAGTAAGCGTACGCTGGAACAATCGAAGATGGATGGAGTCATCGATGATGGAGTTAGATGAAAACCACATGTGGAAAGAATGAACATGGCTGGTAGGATCCTCTCCAGCAAGACCTTAAAACTTGGGAATGTCTGAAGGGAGCTTGGTTGGCATAGCAGGCCAACCAGGATCATGGTATATGGGGTCGTTAATCAACTGGTTAAAATTGGGAAGACTGAGGCTTGCCATATAAGGGAGCAAGGGAGCAAGGGAGCAGCTGAAATAGTTCTTGTTGCGACCCCACTAGTAGCATTCCCGGCTTTAGGGTCAGGGCTACCACCAGCATTAGGTCGTGAACCAGACATGGTGAAGGTGACTGGAGGAGAGCCAGGGATAGAACCAAAAGGGGAACCCAATGAACCAAAAGCAGATTCGGAATGGGGACTCTGTGGAGGACGAACTCGAACCCTAAGTGGAGGATTAAGTCTTCCTACTGGAAACTGAGGATGAAGGACAAGAAGTCTCCAGGATAAGCGCCTTGGGGTCGCAATGATGGAAAAAAAACATAGATCACAGAAGGAAGAGAGACCAACAAGGGCAAGGAGGTGCAGGATCAAATGATTACAATGTCGAACCAAGGGCATGTTGGAAATATTGTCATTGATGGCAAAGGAGCATAAAGGAGTATCACCATAAAGGTAGTGAGGCAACGAATGTAGAGAGGCAAAAAATATAGCAGAGGCAGTGAATACAGCTAAGAAGGCACCAAAGGAAACAAAGGCAGCAGAGGCAGCAAAGAAGCAGTTAAGGAAGAAAATGAACAAAGGTAGCAAAACAAGCTTAGGAGAGAATCACGTTGAAGAATACAGAACAAGCTCAAAGGAGTAGCATGGAGGAACCGATGAACATAAGTGGAAACATGAATTGATGGCTTGCATGAACATTTTACCAAATATATAGAGGAGCGCATTGAAGAGTTGAAAGCAGAATTATGAGCCAATGGCGAAAACGAAACAGGGAAAGTGGTTTCGAAAACCACCAGAGGGTTTTCACACTGCTTTTGTAGGATAAGTGGTTTTAAGTGAGATGGACACGATAAAGTTAGGAGGGTGATGCGTGGCATACTAAAACCGCCTATTTCGCGTAGGTTCAAAAACAATTACCCATCGGGCTAGTTGGCACGCGATAAAGCGATGAATCTGATTTAATAATTCGAGCGCCTTTTGAGGTCTGGTGCTATTCATATTGTGGGCCAATACATTTTGTTGAAGTGTTTTGTTTTAAAGAAAAAATTGTATAAAGAGAGCGGAATGATAAAAGGTGTGGGACCAGTGTCACAGAACTGGGATCTTCTTTCCTAAAGCCCAGAAGTATAGTCGTGGACCAGCGCGATCAACGGATGAGAATTAAGGGAGATTGACGGCATAGATTAAATCACAATCGAGGCAGGAGGAATATCGCAATCAAGTGGGACCCGATCGCATATTGGACATCGCAAGCGGATGGGATGCGATGTGATGCGATCACATATCAGACATCGTAGGCGAATGCGATAGCCGCTGGATGGATGAGAAAAGTTGTGACGTGTTGGATAGATGCGATGCGATCACATATCGCAATCGCGGTAGGAGAAATATCACACAAACTTATAAGTCACAAAAAATGCGAAGTGTGATATGATGATGTGGCAGTGACGTGACAATGACGTAGGCAGTGACATGGCAAGTGACGTGGTAACTGACATGGACCTGACCACACAAATCGCAAATAAATCAAGATGACATGGACTTGGCCCGCATATCGCATATCGCAATCGGCGATGCTTATGTGATAAAAATTTGCAAGTTATAGAAGTTGCAATGCAAAGTAGCGACAAAGTCAAGTGGGACCCGTCACATATCGCATATCGAGAGATTAGATGGATGAAGGCACATGGGATAACTGGAATCACCGAAGTGCGATAAAGAGAGCAGACGCGATGAAGATCGAAGCTGAAGCCTAAAAGTTTTCATGTCCGGGAGTATGGATTTTCCCTTTGTAAATTGCATCGAAGAGAAAAAGATCCATATATCAAAGAATGATTGAAATACCGAAATGCGATAGAAAGCAGACGCGATATAGTTCAAAGCTAAAATCTAAAGGAATTGAAGTCTGGTGTGGGACCCTGTAAGCCCTTGTTTCGTATATGTTAAATGCGCCATAGTATAATGTTTACACTATTGATAGTTTTAAACGTATGCATGATGACTAAAGCTTGGATTTGTAATCCATCGTGGGCATAAAGGAAATAGTATGTGGGCCATACTCTACATGTCACAAAGGAATGGAATGAATGCATAACAGGAACTCGTGCAAGACAGTGGTGCGGCAGCACGTGCAAATAAAAAGGGTGAACACATCACAAAAGACATAGGTAACGGAAGAAATAGGGCAGTTATGCAACAGAGCTGGAATATAATGGCATAACAGAAAAGACAAAAGGACAGCAAGAAGAAGAGGACGAATGCTCAGCAAAGCTAAGAAACTGAAAGTGCTGAGTAAATGTTTGATTTTAACTGTAAATGTATTATTGAATTTATATTGTTTGTGATGCAAAGGAAAGTCTCCGTAGGCAAAGAAAAACTACAATTTGATACTGTAATGATTGTATATATTTTTGTAACATTCAGAATATGCTGAGTGAGGAAATGAGTGGGTGAAAGGCAAGAACCATGCCTGTTCACTTCATATTCCCTGTAGAATGAAAACAACCATGAAGTTATTTGTATAAATCAGGTAATATCCATGAGTAGAAGGGGATGAGAATAGAGAGAGAGTGTAGGAAGAAGAAGGAGCAGAGAGAGGAGTTGTGAAGATCCAGAGATGATATAAAGAAAACTTGAAGGCTGGAAGGACAACAGTAAAGAAGGAGAAAAACAGAGATGATATCCATGTAAATCAACATATGATTTTATTGTACAATGAAGAAGTTGGTGCTTCCATTTCAAGTTGTAGCTTGATAAATGTCCAGTTGTAGCTGGCTGAGGTAGAAGCCTCCTGTAGGTTGTAGCCCGCAGAAAATAGATGGGAGTTGGAGCTTCCTTGCAATTTGTAGCTTGCAGAATTGAGGTAGTAGCCTCCTGTAGGTTGGAGCCTACAGAAAATCAGTGGTGAGAGGGAGTTGGAGCTTGCCTTTGCATCACAACAATAATAAGATGTGGTTTTCTCCCTTATGGGTTTCCACTTATATATGTTGTCTATGTGCATGATGATTATGTGTTGATATTCTGTATTTAATCTGCTTAATACCTTCTGCTCACTTATTAAGATTGTTGTTCCATTGTATATTAAGTTTTTCACGAAATGAAGATATATATAAGTGTAAAAGAAAGTTTTACAAGACCATGACTGCATTAAACTGATTCACCCCCCCTCTCAGTTTAGCCAAGGATTCAACATGGCAGAGAGGTGCAGGATCAATTGATTATGATGTTATAGTCTTGGCCTAGCGGTGTAAACCATATGCTCTTCACTTACGGTGTGTGTGTATGTGATAAGTGTGTTAATTGTAATTAAGCCCAGGCGTGTGTAGAGAAAAAAGAAAAAAAAGGCTGTATAACTGTAAATAAATCTGAAAATGATAGTAAAGTAAAGTAAATATGACAGAAAATAAACAGCTAAAGATGCATCAATTTAAACCCAAGGAGGAGGGCTTCCCAACAACTAATCTATGGGTGGGTGAAATATAGTCAAAACAAAAAAAATGGCTAATGGATCTAAATTTGAGAGGGACAAGGATCTAAAGGTCAGATCTGCTGGAAATAGGTGCAGAAAACAACAAAAAACCAGAGGGAAAAGTGCTGCAAAAAAGGTGGCGAAAGACTACAACCTGAAGGGAAACGAGGGGAACTTAAAGGAGGACCACACAAAAATGAAAATAGGTGTTTTCGATGGATGAATAACCAATCTGAAATGGATCTAAAAGTACAGGATCAGATTTGAAAAATGGCTGAACACACTGAAATCTTAGACGACCTGCTTCAGTTAAACACCTCTTAAAAAGGTGGAAGTGTACTGAATCCCTAAGGGGCTTGGTTCCTACTTCGAAGAGAAAAACAGAGCAAGTACAGGTCCAATACGGGTGGAGAGGGAGGTCAAAAAACCTTGAATAGTAGCCCAGACAAACCCAGAAAAATCACAAAAAAATTCCCGCAAAAAGTTAAGGTCGCAGTTTCTGAACTATTTTTTGTAGAGGTCGCATTTTTATGGCTGTTTTATGCACCCTGAAGGTTTAGGTCGTAGGTTTTGGCCCAAAATGTGTGACCTGCACTTTCAGCCATCTCAAGAGTAGGTTTAAAAAAAAAGTGTCATCTCAACAACGACTGATACCTATCACCTGCGCAATAGGACCAGAAATACACGGAAGTTAGAAGCTTTACTGTTTTAGGGTTTTAAAGGTTAAAAAAACATCAATAAATGCAAAATAAGAAGTTGAAGAAAAACCCTAGGGGTTGAAGCAGCTGGTCATGAAGGGATCTGAAAAAAGACAACGGTCATAATTATAAACCCCTGTGGTACTGTTGCCAGTTGTTAGTGTGAATTCTAATTGCAAGCGTACAAAAAAAATTCACTTTAGCTATGCATAAAAAACAACCCTTACATCAAAGATGACTGTCAATTTCTTTAGATCTGTAGTTTTGATCAGAATAAATGCTACGAAATCTAGATCTATGCAGTTAAAGACATTAAACAACAAATAAAAGCAAGAATTTCTCCATGCATCCAATAGACAAGACAAGAATATTTTTAAATACTTTTGTATTTATGACACCTAGGAAGGGAACATAGAAAGATATTACCAGTCCTCCTCAATGGGATGGGTTCTTTTATGTCCTCATCGCTTCAGATCTAAGATATTTCTCTCTTGATGGTGTAGAAAACCTAGACAAAAATGGAACTCAAAGGGAGCTCACAAGCAAAAAGATAGAAAAATATGACAATGATGGAGGATCAAAGTTAGACGAAAAGTATAGATCCAGAGTGATCTTTAGGCAGTAAAAGGTAGTGAATGAATGGAAAAACCCTTTTATTTATAACAAAATATTGAGTAGTCTAGATATTGGTGCATAATTAAAATATTATTAACCAAATCTAGATCCAACTTTTATGGAATATTTTATTATTTTTGTTGGAGGGAAAAATAATTTGAATTTGGTCAAACCCTTTATTTGTAAATAATAAATAAATAAATTATTTATTTATTATTTTAAGAACGTGGTTGAGTAATAATTAAATAAATAGTGATTTATTCAATTATTTATAAATGATTTAGTCAAATTTAACAACGAATATTATTTAAATAATGTTTTAAATAATTATTCCTAGAAAATAATAAGATAAATAGTGATTTATGTAATTAATTTTCCTGTTTTGGGTTAAATATGACCAGGGTTATTAATTAAACTGCTGTTTAATTAATTATCCAAAAAATAAGAATTTATTCAATTATTCCTCATGGGGTTTCCTGTTTAGACCATAAACAACTTAATAAATTATGGATTACTAAGTTATTTTTCATAGTGAAAGCAATTTTACTGGGGTAAAATTGGTCTTACATGGTGTACTTTGGTCCATCTAATAGTAACAGGTTATGTGACCATAATTCTAATAGCAAGCGTACAAAAAAATCTCGCTTTAGCTGTGCATAACAAACAGCCCTAACATCAAAGATGGCTGTCAATTTCTTTAGATCTGCAGTTAGTTGATCAGAATAAATGCTACAAAATTCAAATTTATGCAATTAAATACATTAAACAACAAATAAAAGCAAGAGTTTCTACATGCATCCAATAGATAAGACAAGAATATTTTTAAATAATTTTGTATTTATGACACCTAGGAAGGGAACATAGAAAGAAGTTACCACTCCCCCTTAATGGGATGGGTTCTTATATGTCCTCAGCGCTTTAAATTTAAGATCTCTCTCTCTTGATGGTGTAGAAAACCCAGACAAAAATGGAACTTAAAGGGAGCTCACAAGCAAAAATATAGAAAAATATGACAATGATAGAGGATCAAAGTCAGACCAAAAGTATAGATCCAGAGTGATCTTTAGGCAACTAAAGGTAGTGAATGAATGGAAAAACCCTTCTATTTATAACAAAATATTGAGTTAGTCTAGATATTGGTGCATAATTAAAATATTATTAACCAAATCTAGACCCAAATTTTATGGAATATTTTATTATTTTTGTCGGAGGGAAAAATAATTTGAATTTTTTCAAATCTCTTTATTTGTAAATAATAAATAAATAAATGATTTATTTATTATTTTAAGAATGTGGTTGAGCAATAATTAAATAAATAGTGATTTATTCAATTATTTATAAATGAATTAGTCAAATTTAACAAGGAATATTATTTAAATAATGTTTTAAATAATTATTCGTAGAAAATAATAAGATAAATAATGATTTATCGAATTAATTTTCCTGTTTTGGGTTAAATATGACCAAGAATATTAATTAAACTGTTGTTTAGTTAATTATCCCTTGAGGAAAATCAAATAAATAAGGATTTATTCAATTATTCCTCATGGGGTTTCCTGTTTAGACCATAAACAACTTAATAAACTATGGATTACTAAGTTATTTTTCATAGTGAAAGCAACTTTACTAGGGTAAAATTGGTCTTACATGGTGTACTTTTGTCCATCTAATAGTAGCAGGTTAGATGACCAACAATTGGTGTAACAGTACTAGTTCCTTTTTTCTTATTAGTTACAATTTTGAACAACAGCTTAGGTGTCAAGGAATATATGTCTGCAAAGAATTTTCAGCATTTTTGTGTTTTTTTTTAAAAGAAATAGGGCGCTACTGGAATTTCTGGTAGCATTCCATATTTTGCGTAGTTATAGGTTTTTACCAGAATTTCCGACAGCACCTGTTTTAACTGAATTTTGACACCAGTTAGCGAATTTTTTCAAGCCAGTTAAGGATGGATAAGAACCCATAACCAAATGGATAATACAAGTGATGGTGAGAGATGGTTATGAGGTTGTTGGAGGTCTTATTAAATGAAGCTACATGGTTATTAAAGACCCAAGATACAAGGAGATAATTCAACTGAAAAAGGGGTAGCATGACAACACATTCAACATTCCAGCCCAAAATTATTCTCTTCTTTCTTCTCCATCTGTCCGTTCTGTTAGATTTCGATGAGATAAGGCTGTAATGTCTTTTGACACATATGTTATGTTAGAATTAATGTTTCCTTCTTTTTAGAAGAGATCGAGTTGGTTCCTCTCTTTCTATATATACCACTTGTAACTACTATTTCTAGGTTGGATGTTGGTCTACCTGAAGACTGAATATAATAAAAAATATTTTTGCTTCATGCTCAAGGATTTTGTGACTCAAGGAACATCTAATGTGTGGCGTGTCTCTTTTATTTGTTAAATTCTTCTAAAATATGAATTGCAACAACTACTAAGGTGCGAGTGATAAGCTGTTAAAGGATTTAATAGTAAATTATCTGCTTTTAGTTCTCTGCAAGTTATATGTGTGTTATAGAACATGTAAGTGAAGATTTCATAAAGGATTTGTGGAATAATTTTATACATGCAATCTATTTTCTGAAATTTGTTTGCTTTGCATAAACTGATTTTATGTAAAGAGCCATCATCATAGTTGTGTGACTGATTTATGATAGGAATATTTCCTAGAATAGGTACCAGCTATTCATTTTCTTCCATTTTTGCACTCTGCTCCCTATACTACCTTTTACCCACACAATTTATACTTTCCAAAACTTTCCAAGTGCATGAAAGTCTTAAAGAACATAAAATCATTTCAAAATATTTGAGAAACCATCCCACCACTCAAACAACCCTTTTAAAAATTTGAAACGAACTATGATGTGTAAGGCTTACTCCTTATGTAGTCAAGGAGTGACTCCTTGCGCTAACACTGTGTTTCTTCAGAACGGGAATCGGGTTGGAAACCCATGTGGTGTATCCGATGGGATAGATAAAACTAGCCTTTTTGAGCTTATCGATTTCATGTTGGGTGTGGAGCCTGATTATATTCCTTATATACATGTATCATCAAATTTGACCCCTGTTCTTAATAGGGTGGTGTTCATTTGATCACCATCAGGGGGGTCCAGGGGTGGAATTGACGAAATTTTGGAGCCCCCCCCTGGTAGGGGGTTTTGGGAGCAGCGCCCCCGAAGCTGAAAAGATATGTAAAATTTCCTTGTAAAATATTGTAATTTCGTAGTAAATTTGGGCCATTCATTAGGAGAATGATTTGATAGTAGAAGTTATGTTTAATTTAGAGTTTTTTTCCTTAGAAGGAAACCCCTCTATTGTATGAGGGTATTGTATTGCGTCTTTGTATGGTGTGTATACTCTGAGCGAGAAATAGCAAGGGGGACTATGTGAGAGAGAAGAGGATATTACAACGGATATTTTGTAGGTTGTGTCTCTTCATTTTTGCTGGATAATATAAAGGAAGGACTAGCTGTTTCTGTGGACGTAGCCCAAGTTGGTTGAAACACATATATCTGTGTCTCTCTTCTTTTATATTTTATTTATGTGTTTGTGTTTGCGCATATTTTATGTGTTTCATTTCTCTGTAATATATTTTTTTCTAACATTTCGTCTTTGATAGCCTCACATCTAGAAGGATTGATGGGTATCAATTTTTTATGGATAGGATTGGTGTCAGGCCATGTATCAATATGGTGTTCAACAATGGTAGGGTCAAGTCCAGGCATCTCGGAATAAGACCAAGAAAAGACATCACGAAATTCCTTTCGTAGCTTGGTGTAAGCCTCAATTTCTTCTGGGGTGGAATGTGCCCCCAAGGTAATGTTTTCTTTTATCCCTGGTTTATCAAAAAATTTTATTTTAATGGTAGGAGAGATATTGGACATGTTTTCTTCTTCAAAAGCATCTGGTGCAGGAATGGGATTTCTAAACCAATCGACTTCATCATGAATGAAGTCTTTAGACTCCACAACATACTGGTCATGGGTCTACTGCTAAAGGAAGTACGTATGATGTTGCATATCATCCCAAGGAAAATCAGGGGTAGTCATGGCTTCCATAATGTATTCATCAGAATGGAAGATGGGAGGACTAGAAAAAGGGAGACCACTTGATGTGGAAGGGCTACCTCTCTCATATTCATTATAAATACAGTTCACATACACATCGCTATGAAGGGTAGACGAAGAACTAGTAGATGAAATATCTACGATGTTGAGACAAAGGTGTTTGACGAGGGAGGTTCGATTGAAACATAATGGTAAGCCCCAGATGGGTCTTTCTCCATGGATCTCATGGATGACAAGAGATAAAGAATAATGACCGAAGAGTTCGTCATCTCGACATTGGGGGGAGGTATCACAATGGGTGCGAAACTGCCCTCCGATTCTGATGAAGCAGAACTCACAGGTAGAGGAGTACATGATCCACTACGAGCGGCCTCTATTTCATGAATTACCTCAAGGTATCGCGAAAGTCGTCAAGATGGGGACAATGATGAGATTAGTGGTTGTAAAGGTCACACAAAGTATGAGGGTGGTTCATGCGCAATGATTTGAGTTTCTTAGCTGAATCATGTAAGGTAACATGGACCTCCGAGATGTCAGATTCAGGAAATGTTTCGTATACCACATGTTTGAGACGAGGAATTTCAGGACAATTATGGGTGGCATTCCCAACAACATCACACAAAACGTAGGGATGTGTCGGATTAAGATGCTTAGGTGGATATGGAGTTGTTTGGGGAGCCTTGTCCTTAGGTTCCTTCTTTTTTTCTTTCCCCCCTCATCGGATGCTTTCGAAATAGGAGTAGATTCCTGTTGAGGGGGTTGTGGAACTGAAGCAAAGGGAGGGTTCATGGCGACCAATTGAACTGGGGTCAAAGTGGTATATGGTTTAAGTTGACCAGGTGGAGTGTTTTATGGGGGATCAATGTACCAGACTTGGATCCCCAGGGTCAAATTGGGTAAACTCAACATAGCCATAATGATGCAGGAGCATCGAGAACCTAGCCAGCAATGTGACATCTTGGTCACATGTTGTGGCTAATTTGAAATAAAATAGACTTAGGAATAGTATAATTCATTATTTTATTAAATTTGTTATTTATTTTTGGAGCATTGTTGGTTTGTTTTGAAATTAAATAAATATGGAATAAATTTAGCAATTGGTTTCTCTCCCTGCGTGGATGTAGAGCCAACATAGGGATAAACCTAAAAAATAGGAAGGTAGTAATTTATTGAGAAAACCTATTCTAAGAGGAGCATTTTTATTCCTCAAATATAAATAGTTGGAAGATGGTAAGGGAACCTCAAGGTTTTGTATCGATATGTAGATTCCAAATTTTTATGTGGAAATTTAGATCAGTAGATTATTCATATCTAATGAAGTGATCTTAGGAATTGGTTTATTTCTGCAATTTTATTATACATATATATTGCTGGAATGCGTGAGTGTAGGAGATTGACACCAGATTGAAGAAACATTCTACGTTGGGGAAAAGAGTGCGACTATGGGTATAGTGGAGCCATGGGACGATGCAGTTGCAGCTCCGTAATAGCTCGAAGGTCAGTTATGCAAATATGAAACGTTGTCAAAACACCACAGTGTGGGAGTGCTGACAAATGGTTTTATAAAATTGTGATGGTGAGCGAATTAGAAGAGTCGATTTGCATAGAGACTCTGCCGTCGATACAAGTTGAATGTCGAAACCACAGTGGTGTGCGTGGAAATCTGGTTGTGTTGTATTGTGTATGGTGAGAATAATGTTGATACTACATGTGCACAGGTTATAATACGTAGACAAAAGTGCAACTTTGCTTACGATGGGTTTTGAAACCTTGAACTTCACGTAAACCACCATCTTCATTGAATTGGTACCCGACTTCAATAACGACTGTGTTTTTCCTTGTGGGCTACATAACTTTTAAACCGAATTCGAATTTGTGTCGAATCTGCATGTTGCTTGGCTACGTTGTGGGGTCATAACTGTGTTGAATTATATGAGTGTGGTTTCAAGCGTATGCTTGCGTTGAGTTTAGTTGGTTTTAAAAACAAACAAAAATGAATCCATACTTGAAAAACAATGTTTGGATATTATTGTATGTACAGTCATGGTCCTTAACGAATTCTGTTCGAAGGTTGTGGAATTAAGTTTGCATTACAAAAAAAAAAACAACAATAAGCCTGAATGTTATATGTGTTAATAGTAGCAGAAATTGTAATTGTCATTAAAGGGTGAATAAAGAAGAAGTCCATCAAATTCGAGCATAAACCTGGCCTTAGTAAAATTATACATTTTACTAAAATGAATGGATTGGTAGGGATTGTGTGTTGTTTATTCCTACATTATTTTTGGTATCAGAGCTTGTTAAGCTGTTTTTGGAGCATTGTAGAGAATGCCGCCCAGAAGAGGAGCCGGGATAGGTCGAGGGAGACCTATAGCAAACACAATTTTTCTAGATGAGATCCGACATTTGCGCACGAGACTACCTATAGTGGAAACCACTCAGAGGAGAGCAGCAGATGGTGGAATTGCTAGTGCTGATGAAGAAGAAACACTTATACTCTTGAGAAAGATGGGGACAAGCATACATTGCTACCATTGAAAGCTGAAGAAGATGAGGAAACACTTGGAAACAACATTATGTTGATGAGTGGGAAGACTCTGTTGCAAGAATTTGAGAAGGGTAAGGAGATGCATTTTTCTAGTGTTGGAAAACCCAAGGTAATTTTAACTTCTACAAATTTAGAAGATTTACCTAAAGAAATTTAGAATCTATTGAATGATTTTGCTGATATTACTGTGGATGAGTTGCCGAATAAGTTACAACCCATTAGGAGTATTAGTCACCATATTGATCAAATACCTGGAGCCAGTTTGCCGAATAAAGAAGCCTACAGGTTAACACAACCAGAAAATGCCGAAGCTAGAAGACAAGTGCAAGAGTTGATGGATAAAGGGTTAATGAGAGGAAGCCTTAATCTATGTACTGTACCAACAGTAATTAGTCCAAAGAAAGAAGGTGAATGGCGCATGAGCACAGATTCTTGAGCCATAAATAAAATCACCACCAGGTTGATGAATGAAGTTTTGGAGGAATATGCAGTCTCTAAAGAAAAGTTGAAAATGGATCCGAAGAAAATCCAAGCAGTTGTAAATTGGCTAACTCCTAGAAGCATATTTTAGGGGGATGTCAAAAGCATATGGCATGAATGCAGTAGCTAAGACAAGCAGAGAGTAGATATGAGGAGGCAAAAAAATAAATTCCAAGTGGGTGACTTAGTCATGTATCGTAGATTTGTACCTATACCAAGAACCAGAAGAAGAACCATAAGGAGACGCCATAACATAAGAAAGCCCAAAGCAGGAAAAGGGAAAGGAGAGTATCAACGAAAATGAGGAGCCAAAATTATTATCAGTATTTGGTCAAGCGTAAGGGATAGCCAGTGGAAGACGCCAGTTGGATGACTGCAGCAGAACTACAGAGATTGGGATCGACTCCAAAAGTACTACAAGATCAATTTTCTTCCCCGGGAGTCTGATGCAGGAGCATCGAGAACCTAGCCAGCAATGTGACATCTTGGTCACATGTTGTGGCTAATTTGAAATAAAATAGACTTAGGAATAGTATAATTCATTATTTTATTAAATTTGTTATTAATTTTTTGGAGCATTGTTAGTTTGTTTTGAAATTAAATAAATATGGAATAAATTTAGCAATTGGTTTCTCTCCTTGTGTGGATGTCGAGCCAACATAGGGATAAACCTAAAAAATAGGAAGGTATTAATTTATTGATAAAACCTATTCTAAGAGGAGCATTTTTATTCCTCAAGTATAAATAGTTGGATGATGGTAAGGGAACCTCAAGGTTTTTTATCAATATGTAGATTCCAAATTTTTATGTGGAAATTTAGATCAGTAGATTATTCATATCTAATGAAGTGATCTTATGAATTGGTTTATTTATGTAATTTTATTATACATATATATTTCTGGAATGCGTGAGTGTAGGAGATTGACACCAGATTGAAGACACTCTACGTTGGGGAAAAGAGTGCGACTATGGGTATAGTGGAGCCATGGGACGATGCGGTTGCAGCTCCGTAATAGCTCGAAGGTCAGTTATGCAAATATGAAACGCTTTCAAAACACCACAACATGGGAGTGCTGACAAATGGTTTTATAAAACCGTGATGGTGAGAAAATTAGCAGAGTCGATTGGCATAGAGTCTCTGCTGTCGATACAAGTTGAATGTCGAAACCACAGTGGTGTGCGTGGAAATTTGGTTGTGTTGTATTGTGTATGGTGAGAATAATGTTGATACTACATGTGCGCAGGTTATAATACGTAGACAGAAGAGCAAATTTTCTTACGGCGGGTTTTGAAACCTTGAACTTCACGTAAACTACCATCTTCATTAAATAGGTAGCTAACTTCAATAACGATTGTGTTTTTCCTTGTGGGCTGCATAAATTTTAAACTGAATTCGAATTTGTGTCGAATCTACATGATGCTTGGCTACGTTGTGGGGTGATAGCTGTGTTGAATTATATGAGTGTGGGTTCAAGCGTATGCTTGTGTTGAGTTTAGTTGGTTTTAAAAACAAACAAAAATGAATCCATACTTGCAAAACACTGTTTGGATATTATTGTATGTATAGTCATGGTCCTTAACGAATTCTATTCGAAGGTTGTGGAATGAAGTTTGCATTACAAAAAAAAGACAACAACATAAGCCTGAATGTTATATGTGTTAATAGGAGCAGAAATTGTAATTTTCATTAAAGGGTGAATAAAGAAGAAGTCCATCAAATTCGAGCATAAACCTGGCCTTAGTAAAATTATACATTTTAATAAAATGAATTGACTGGTAGGAATTGTGTGTTGTTTATTCCTAAATTACATAACATGCACCGGAAATAATCTAGATGGGGGAGCTAAAAATGATATCTGGTCTGAAGGGTAATGGCTTGGCAGAATGACTCCCAAATGGTTAAGGATTGGGGGAACTGTTGCTGGTTGAAAAATATTGTGAGGGACACTCTCAGAAGGAGAAGTTACTTGAGGATATGGTTCATATGGTTGTGTCAAGTGAAAAATAGTAGGTTGCGAAGGCACTGGCTACTGGATAGTTATACTGGGCCACTTTTGGCTAGCTCGAGACACTTGCAACATGCAAACACTTGATGAGCTGGGCTCAATGATAAGAGGTGGGGGACCGAGGAATGAACCGAGTAAGGTGGAATATTTATAGACTCCTGGTGAAACACTAGTGAGAGGTGTGACTGATTGGTTATCAGCCACCGAAGAGATGATGGTCTTAGGGGAGGTCTAAGACTTCAGTTCGTAATATGTCAATTGATCGATGGTGATGATCTTTCCATTGTGGGGGAAGCACATCTTATGGTGAAATGCAGATGCGAAATATGACATCACATAGGTGTATCTATGACCCAAGAGGATATTATAATCCAAGGGGGCATCAATGAATTCTATGTCAATACAAACAGTCTTTCCTGCAAGTGTGATAGGACAATTGTGAAACATGCCAAGGGGCTAGGAAGGGTGACCATCCCAAGCATGTAAAGTGATGGTGGATGGGGATAGATCGGGGGATCTGAGTTTCTTCCAAACATAAGAATACATCACATAGGTGGATGCGCCCTCGTCAATGACACATCGCTGAACACGGGGATTACGGATCTTGATTAGTATTTGGAAGGAAACAGATAAGGGTAAAGGGGGATGTTCTAACTTGTCAACATCAAAGAAGATCAAACGATCATTTGAAGGATCCAAAATTCCCAAAGCAGATAGTAGATATTTTCATTGTGATGGGCACGTTTGGAGGACTTCCAAGGTTGACATGGCGGCAACAGACTGCGCCAAGTCATCTATTATGTTGTAGGTGTGGGTGGCTTTGGAAGAAGAAGTATTTTGGTGTAATGGCCCTTTGGGATATTGGGAATGAACTCTACCTTAGGATGAGGGATTTTTAAGAGAAAATTTGGTGTCGAAATGGACTCTGTGGATACTTTGGATTGGGACTTGGTTACATATGTAGTGGGTTGCTTGTCATATTGGCGCGACTGGGTCTAAAGGTTAACATAAACGATATTGACCTCTTCAAAATTCATCATGAGAATCTAGTAATTAGGCATACCAGACTGTTGGGGTTGAGGAGCGGCCTAAATTTGAGGTGGTTGGGCAACAACATATCCTTGTTGAGGGAAAGGAATAGTGAACATAACTGGTTGAGCTGGCGCAATGCTTGGAGGAAGCAACGTGGTGGGTTTCTATCCCCTGGATGTTGCTTGGGCTTCCCACAACTAGCACATCTAGGGTAAAAGGGGAAAATCATGAGTATAATGGCCATGGAAACCACAACATGAACAAGGTTTCTTTGTACGAAGGGTCTTGCTCTGCTTGGGATGATCACCCTATTGCTGGTTTGCGGTGTTAGGATGGTTCCATTGGGATGCGTTTGGCTGAGTACCTTGGAGACCTTGGTTACCCTGCACTTGTTGGTTATGGTTTCCTTTCCCCTTATTATTTTTCTTAAATTAGGGGGATTAGTCGCGCTTTGTTGAGCATACACTTGACCTTGAGGAGGTGATGGCTGCTGTGGTAGAGGTTGAGAAGGCACGGGAGGCAGGGGCACTGATGCTGGAGGAGCTGGAGCACCGAGATGTGTAGAGAGATAGAAAGGATATGGGGAAATATTTGGGTAAATAGGTTGATCAACAACAGGCCTGGAATCGATTGATGCGGTTTGGAAAATGCATAAGGTGTGATTTGAACGGGATACAAGTTGCTCGTGGGGGGATATCTGTTGGAGGAATTGGTCCCCCCTGGGTGTAACCATAACTCATGTGAGGAGGAGCATATGGATGTGAAAGAGATCCAACGATACCGTCAACGACATGAGATGCCTCCGGTGCATTGGAACCACCAGGTCTAGGAAGATCAAGTAAAACGGTATAAACATAACCAGACTGGGCGTAGATCAAGTCATATTTTAATGCGACTTGGAGAGCTTCTTCCTCGGATAGAGGAAAGTGAGATGCAACATCTTTATCGATGGGGGCTAATATCATTCTAAGAAAAAAATCTATACAGACACAGTCGTCTAATGTAGGAGCTCTACACAAGCTCCTTCTTCTACACCATTCTTGGACATGGTCAGAAAGGATAGGGGCAGAAGATTGACAGAATGTGGTCAACAACTTGGTACCGGTATCATAAAGAAGGGGTAACTGGAAATATGAAAGAAATGATTTAGCAAGAGTCACAAAATTGGTATGAGATGCAACGTGCTGATCAACATACCACTTTGTAGCTTCTCCAGTGAGCGTATATTGGAACAAACGAAGGCGAATGGAGTCATCGATGATGGAATTAGATGAACACCACATATGAAAGGAGTGGACGTGATTAGTGGGGTCCTCTCGAGTGTTTCCTTCAAACTTATGAATTTCAAAAGGAAGCTTAGTTGGCATAGTTGGCCAACTTGCATTGTGGATTATGGGGTCACTAATTAATTGGCTAAAATCAGGAAGGCTTAAACCCGCCATAAAAGGTAGCAAAGAAGTAGCACTTCTAGTAGCAATAATTCTAGTAGTGGCTCCATCATTAGGGCCAGGGCCACCATCAGCTTTAGGACCTGCACCTGCATTGGCGCCTGATATGGTGACAGTATGAGGGTGAGGAGAACCGGGGTCGGAATCAGAGGAAGAACCCGATGAACCAGAATCATAGTCTGTATGGGGACTTAGGGGAGGACTTGCTCGAACCCTACGGGGTGGAGTAAGATGTCCTAACAGAAACTAAGAGTGAAGACCTTTGAGTCTCCACGATAAATGCCTTGGGGGCGTAATGATGGCAAGTCACAAATTATATGAAAATGTTGAAGAGTGATAAACAAATGATCTGTGAGGCAGATTAATTAATTATGATGTTTATGTCTTGGCTTGGTGGTGTAAACCAAGCACTCTTCACTTTAGGTGCGAGTGTATGCAAGCCATGTGTTTATTTTAAATAAGCCTTGACGATTATTTAAAGAAAAAGAGAAAATGTTGAAAACATATAAATGAAATTGAAATGATAGTAAAATAAAAAACTAATAATGCATAAATCCCAACCCAAAGAAGGCTATAAAACAATTGGATGAAAAGGGGGTGAAATTGACTCAAAACACACTAAAAATGCCAATAGATCTAATGCCAAAGGGAATGGGAACTAATGATTTGATGCAGAAAAAGTAAGAAACCAGAGGGGAAAATTGCTGCAAAAGATAAGGTTAAAGGTTAAAAAACTAGGGCAAACAAAGAGACCATAAGGCCAAGACCAAAAAAAACTCAAGAGAGGGTTTTGGATGTAACAATAACCTATTAGAAAGGATCTGTAAAAAGGATGGATCAGACCCTGAAACAATTTTTGAAAGCATTGTAAATGTTAGACTACCTACTCAGCTTAACCCCTCCTAAAAAGGTGGAAGTGTACTGAAACACTAGGGGGCTTGGTTCTACTTCAAGGAGACAAAATGAGCATATCCAGGCCTAAGAAAGGTTGAAACAGAGGTTAGAGAACCCATAACAGTGCTCTTGGCAAACCCCGACAGTTTCAGAAAAAAGTCAGAAAAAGATTCCAGATCGCAGTTACTAACCTGTAAACATGTGAGCTTGTACTTTTTGACCAAATAAGTGCAATTTTAGGGGGAAAACACACTATTTTGGATGAAAACTATGATTTATGCTCTTTGGTTCTCGGGCAATAGGTTGTGGAAAATTTGCCGTCTCTGGTGCGACTGATACCTGTTACCTGCGGAAAACACCAGAAATCATCTGGAAGTTAGAATTTTGACTGAAATAGGGAAAAAAATTTAAATAAACATCAAGAGACTGAAAATAGTTGAATAAAAACCCTTGTTGCCAAAGCTACTGGTCACGCTTGAATATGGATCACAACAGTGGAGTCGCCATTTGTTAGTCTAAAATCTTATCGCAAGTGTATGAAAAGATCGTACTTTAGCTATGCGTGATGAATAGCGCTAACAACAAAAATGGTTGCTTAACCCTTTAGATCTGCAATATACAATTACCACAAATCATGCAAAAACCTAGATCTATGTAGTAAAAGTAGCTAAACAGTAAAAAGAAATAGTAATTGATGCAAACTTAACTCCAAGTATCTAACAAACAAGATAAGATTAAAAGAATGATTTTATATTATGTAACGCCTGATGAAGGAAACAAGTAAATGTTACCAGTCCCCTTGTTGTCCAGGTAAATCCCCTCTGGGGACAAAGGCGATCCCTCTAGCCCTAGGGTGGGTCTAGCAACTATGAGAACATACTAACATCTACCTTCCTAGATTGTAAATGAAATTCAGAGCAAGGAAGATGACCTACCTCATTCTGATGTTATGTTGTCGTATTTCGTTGAAGATTCTTGGTCCGTCACTCTCCTCAAGTTTGATACACGCTGCTGCCAACATTCGATTACCTGTACAGATAGTCAAGACACCATGACAAGCGTAAAACCACAACAAACGTAAAACAATTACAATCTATCTAACTGATCAAGGAATGTTAGAAATCTCATTATAAATGTAAACAAGAGTGGAAGATAAACATCATATGCGTTTTATTATGATAAAGACAAGAGGAGTTTACAACCAAGCCTTGATGTTGAGGCTCTCCTTCGGTAGGTCTGTATCCAAGCACGTTTGCAACACCCTCACACACAAAGGTCCAAGATCTCACTATGTTCCAAATCACACAAAAACAATCGCACTTTGCACTATTCTCCTGAAGCTATAATTGCTTCTTTTCTCTATGATTGCTAACTTTTTCAGCTATCTGTTCAACTAGCACATCAATGGAAGATGGCTATATTTATAGAGGAGAGGAGGAATTTGGGATCCCTACAATAGTGGAAGGGAGGCGTTATCCCTTGGGAGGTTTCCCCAAAAGGTGGAAACAAGAGGCCAAAGGAGGAAGGCTATGGTTATTCAGTCAAACCACTCCCTATGACTCATCCACGAAGTTGTTGTGATCAAAACTTCGCCTCTATTTTTAAAACACTTTCCATAAATATATTGGCATGAGTGGATAACTAAGACATAGCACCAGCTAGTGTGGGGGCCAGTGTTAATCTACCTCATTGGCGCGAGGGCATAATGGGATACCAGCGCCAAGGAAAAAACAGGGGTTATTGATGATCTGTTCAGGAAATTGTTAACAGAAAGAATATTGTGCTCATGGAAAGGGATGAAATGATGGTATTTGCAAGGTATGACACTTCTTATTAGTCACAAAAATAGTCCTCCAATGTGTGGGATGGGGATTTCAGGGATAGTGACAAAATGCTGTGTAATAGATGCCCCCTAAAGCATGAAGTCCGAACATGAGTGAGGGGTGAAATGATTTACAAATATGTGCAAGGAACCAAAAAATGCTGTTAAAAGACCTGAAAATCAAGCATAGATACATATACATAACTAAAATCTCTCATTAAAATACATGAATCCATGGTATACGCACAACTATCCATCAAGAAGAGGATCATGTGAATGGATCCTCGACATGGACGCAACCATCCGAATGAAGGGATCATATGAAATAGATCCATGACATGGGCGCAACCATCTGTATAGAGAGGATACAAATGAGAGAACCCACCGTATGGTCGTAGCCATCCGTCTATAGAATCATGTATATAATCATGAATGACTCATCACCCCTCGCAACCTGGACTTTTATAATCAAAGCCCAGGGTCTTGCACTCCAACACCACCTGATCAAAGTACAAATTCCAACATGTGAATAGACGTGTTGAAGTCGAACATGCTAGAAAATCACTTGATTACTGGTCAATGATGTGAACCGTTAACAAGTGCGAGAGAAACCACCCATAATGTAAATGGCTCTCAAGGTACTACTAGTACAATCCATGGAATGTGAATAGTGATATGAAGTCGAACACTTGTGAAATCACCCATTCGAAGGCCAATGATGTGAACCTGTCGTCGAATGAGAAGAACTTGCCATTAGGGAATGCAAGCTTTAAGGTACCATAAAGGAGTCTGTAGATCAACTTCTCGGATAATGAGCTGAAGTCGACAGGAAGTGATCCGTCGAAGGAGGGTCATAATGAATCCCACATCATCGACACAGAATAGAGAAGGTAATATGAGTGTGAATCAAGACTGAAACAAAGGATCAAGGAATGTAAAAACTACAAAAGGATTTGTTCTTGAACATATCGGTGACACGACTCTGGAATTTGGCAGCATTTGACTCAAATAGGATTAGAGGTCATGTTGAAAAAATTGGTAATCGAATGAGAGGAAAACGGATTTCCCAAATCCACGGAGGAAAAGTGACATAATGAAGATATCCCAACCCGACACGAACTGAAGATAAGTGTCATGTTCAAGAGTGACATAATGCCGACACAACTGACGAATAACTTCCATTTTCCCCCACCATTTCTGGTGAGTACCTTTTTATTTTCACACAAGCTTGAAGAGGATACCATATGCTTGTCATATAAGTTTGTCCTTCAGACAAATCCATCCTAGTACATTTTACGAGCCCTAGGAAGGAGGAACTCGGTAACGTCATGATGGCTGTATCCGATGTCATTTAGTTTTAACGTGTCTGACTGTATCATATTCAATAGAAGTTGCAGAAAGAATATTAGCCTACACCATCAAATGAATAAATCCTCAAGGGTGTTTGATATGAAATTAGCAACAAGAAGGAGAAAGAATAAGCTAAACCTATTGCTAGCACCAGAAAGAGGCATAAAAGAGACAACAATAAGTTTAGACTTAAGTCCAAGGCTCTACATAATCCAAGCCTAATGATAGAGGTTATTGACATTGAAGGTAAATCTGAAGGTTAAAAGACATAAAAATCCATGAAGAAAAGCAAGAACACAATCCATTTAGAACAACACTCAGAGCCCTCAAAAAGAAGAAAAACACAAAAGGGTTATAAGGAGGAAAAAGCCCCTGTCAAGGGAACAACTACAAGAGCAACTAGATCCAGATCATCAGCTGTTGACAACGAAACTGACTTAGATAAAATGGCTGAAGCTACAACACACATAGAGGGAAGGTAAAAAGGTTTAATGTTAGTGTGAATTATAATCGCAAGCATATGAAAAAACTCACTTTATCTGTGCATAACAAACAACCCTAACATCAAGGATGGTTGCCAATTTCTTTAGATTTGTGATTGAAATCTTTCAATGAAAATCACATCAAAATATATTTGGTCGACGCGTTTCGAACCAGCCAGTGTGGTTCATCATCAGGACAAGATGGAAAATCTGATCAAGTAACCCCTTTAAATAGAAAGTAAAGCTCCCACTAGACGTTTGTAAAATAACGGCTAGTTTGACTCAAATAATAATAGCTCAAATATTTATAAAAAATAAAAATAAAAATAAAAATAAAAAATAATAAAAAATAAAAATAAAAATAAATAAATAAATAAATAAATAAATCAAATTATTAAAGTTTATAATTAGAAAAATATATAATTATATTTATTTCAATAAAAATAAAAATTAATAATTTAATATATTTTTGAAGAATAAAATAATTGTTTACTATCTATATATTTTTTATAATAATAATTATTTATTTGTTTTTATTATTATCGAATAAATTAAATGTTAAAAATAATTAAATAATATTTATGTTTTAATTTTATATGTTTATTTTATTTTTAATAATTAAATGCTAAGCGATTCAAAACTCATCAAAAGTTATCTTTTTGATAATTAATCTTAAAAAATAAATAAATGCTACAAAATCTAGATCTATGCAGTTAACGACATTAAACAACAAATAAAATTAAGAGTTGCTCCATGCATCCAATAGACAAGACAAGAATATTTTTAAAGAATTTTGTATTTATGACCCTTGGGAAGGGAACATAGAAGATGTTACTAGTCCCCCTCAATGGGATGTGTTCTTGTATGTCCTCAGCACTTCAGATCTAAGATCTTTCTCTCTTGATGGTGTAGAAAACCTATAAAAAAATGGAACTCAAAGGGAGCTCACAAGCAAAAAGATAGAAAAATATGACAATGCTCGAGGATTAAGTCAGCCCAAAAGTATAGATCCAGAGTGATCTTTAGGCAACAAAAGGTAGTGAATGAATGGAAAAAACATTCTATTTATAACAAAATATTGAGTTAGTCTAGATATTGGTGCATAGTTAAAATATTATTAACTAAATCTAGATCCAACTTTTATGGAGTATTTTATTATTTTTTTTGGAGGGAAAAAGAATTTGAATTTGGTCAAATCCATTTATTTGTAAATAATAAATAAATAAATGATTTATTTATTATTTTAAGAATTTGGTTGAATAATAATTAAATAAATAGTGATTTATTCAATTATTTATAAATCATTTAGTCAAATTTAACAAGGAATATTATTTAAATAATTATTCCTAGAAAATAATAAGATAAATAGTGATTTATCTAATTAATTTTCTTGTTTTGGGTTAAATATGACCAGGAATATTAATTCAACTATTGTTTAATTAATTATCCCTTGAGGGAAATCAAACAAATAAGGATTTATTCAATTATTCCTCATGGGGTTTCCTGTTTAGACCATAAACAACTTAATAAATTATGGATTACTAATGTATTTTTCATAGTGAAAGAAATTTTACTAGGGTAAAATTGGTCTTACATGGTGTACTTTGGTCCATGTAATAGTAACAGGTTAGATGACCAAAATTTGTGTAACAGATTGCCCCCCATCTTGCGAGCGTTAGGAGCTAATCGTATGACCAAAGTATGTTGTAAGAACTCAATCAATAGACACTAAAGGGGAAGTCAGAGAGAGATAAATATAGGGTAGACTAAAGGGATAGAGGAAAAGACCCTAAGGAGGCAAGACTTACAGGCGTGACAAGTATCTTTTATGAGTGAGTACATGTTCTACATGAGGCGAGGGAAGCATACCTATTCCCATCGAGATAAAAAAGTAAAAAGAATAATGCGTCTAGTAAAAAAAGAACGAAACTATATAGTACATGCTGGCATAACATGGGCCAGATAAAAATATGATAATGGATCCCACATAAATTCTGTGCCTGGGAAGGTAGCCAAGACTTATACGGTAATATCTGAGTACATGAGATATAAGTACAACCAAAGAGGCCTTGTAAAGCACAAAAGGGCTCTGAAAATCTGAATGATACATGAAAACTAAAAGGCGTTGCATGTGGCTGAGGCCAGAACCATCAAATCTATGGAGTTGCATCCAAGGCTGTAGTAGACAGGTCATCCGGGCATGTGGTGGGCTACCTGAAGGGCCACCCCCTCATGAGGTCTGAAACATCTCACATACACCTAGGAATAATCGGTACAATCTGCTGCATCACTGAACCATCAAGTATACAGATCTCGATCATGCCATAAGGAGTTGGAGCTGAGAAGAAATCAAGTCAAAGGGCAATAAAGAGTCCCTTTGGCTGATTCAAGGCACCAAACAAGAGTGGAAGCTGGAACCAAGGTACACCGCCCTCTAGACATGTCTTCTGGAATGAATAAGATGATGTCGACAGAAGGAGGTCCGCCATAGGTGAGGCAATAAGGGATCCTCAACTAAGGCACGAGAGAAAATAATAGAGCGACTGATAGACTGACACCAGAGATGATGGTGGAATGGGGGGTACTAAGTAGCGGGATGACGACTTCCCTTGTTAAAGCATAAAGCGCATGAATGACCTGGAAGCTACTGATTCGAAACTGGAGGGGATAGGGGATAGTATGAATGGAGGCCAAAATGTGCGACACGAGAGAGGAAAAAAGCAATGAAGGATGGAGGACTATAGCGGGATACAAAGGAACTCGGGATAGACTCCATGGATGCGATGATGAACCAACTCGGATGCTCTAACAAGGGTGACTCGATGATGCTGCCACACAAAACAGGCCCGATGGGGACCATAAAAACATGAGCACAATATGGTTACTCAGGACGAAAATCAACATGAGCATGGACAAGTATGAAGGAAAAGTGGTGCCCCAAGTACAAGTGTTGCAAATAAAGAAATTAGATTTTGAGGAGTGGTGAAGTGACCCTTATTGGAAAAAGGTTTCCGGGTGAAGTATCAAGTCACAAAAATCAAAATAGGGCTACCTAAAAGACATAAAACGTGCATTTAAGGAGGGAAATGCTAAGGGTAATATTTCTTAAGATATAGTGGATTACGAGGATTAGGAAGAGGTGGCCTTAAAAATACTCTAGGAGGTATGCCCCTTTACCCAAATCCTTACTAATGATGTAAGGGCCTAGCCATAATGAGTGAAACTTCCCATGACCGAGGACACATGAGCCTGGTCATACACTAGAGCAAGATCACCTTCGTGAAAAGTACGAGGGTGGAATTTTTGGTCATATTGAGCTTTGGTGCGCTTCTTAGCCACTTCGGTGGTTTACAATGCAACACGACGGTCTTCGGAAGTGCGCTCAATCATGATAAGTCGTTGTTCTAAAGGTTGGATGTTAGGGAGAAGTTCAACGGCTAGATGAAGGGAAGGGATTTCACACTCGATCGATAGGACTGACTCCTCGCCAAGGACAAGGTGGAAAGGAGTAAACCTGGTGGTGGTTTTAACATAAGTTATATAGGCCCACAAAGTAGGGAAGAGCATAAGGTGCCAGTTGGTTTTGTGCTTATTCACCATCTGTTGAAGCATGGTTTTAAGGATATTATTAACCACTTCAACTTGGCCATTACATTGGGGGTAATAGGAGGACGAATATTGGTGCTCAAAACCCAACAGAGAGGATAAATCATGCCATATATCATCTTCAAAATGTCGGCCATGGTCAGAGACGAATTTTTTTAGAACTCCAAATTGAGCGATAACATGGTTAAAGAAAAAGAGGGTTGCGGTAGCTGTCGTGTTGTTGAACATTGGCATGGCCTGAGCCCATTTTGTGAAATAGTCAACCGCCACGATGATATACTTGTGGTTACCAGCAGATGGAGGTCGACACTCCATAAAGTATATGGCCCACTTATAGAAGGGACCAGCTGAGATGACAGGTTGGAGGGGAGCCAGAGGAGCTTGCGCCTTTGGGGAAAAATGTTGGCAATTGGAAGAGTGTTTAATTAATTCAATGCAATCATCGAAGAGAGAAGGCCAAAAGTACCTAGCGCGCATGATTTTCTAAGCAGTAGCGAGACCATAGAGGTGGCCACCAGAAGCGCCGCTATGGCAAGCATTGAGGACTTACTCAGCTTCAACGTGAATGAGAAAACGATGAAGGACAATATCTACACCGTGACGATAAAGGTCGTCACTGATGAGAAGGTAGCGGGGGTAATCAGATTTGGATCAAGGACCTAAGTGATAGCTCAAATTTCAAAGTGTTTGAAAGTGTGTCAAACCTAAGCGACCTGATAGATCTCGTCTTCTTGTTTCCGGCGCCATGAACGGTTTGAAAAACCGACACCATATGAAGAAGTTATCGCGATTTAAAAAGTCCAGTAAACTGCAATTTTCGACCTTTGACCAGGTTTGACAGTGCATTTGAATGTTAAAAAAAAATAATATTCCAGGTGTTATCCTCCTGTATTCTACAGATTCACTAGGTGACTATTGATTTTCTACAAGCAGCTAAAGATAACATTCTTTGCCTATCAACTATCTTTAGAAATCTCACTGCCTTCATTATCCTTAATAAAAATTTTTCACTATATTTCATCTATGCTTTCTCAAGTTACCCTGCTTCTCTTAAAGACTCATTTTGGGCTTGTTTCTTTCATTTTCACCCTCTTCCCTACCTAAAAGTATCATTCACTCATTTCCTCCACTAAAAACCCATTTTCCCCTCTCAAACCCCTTCAAAATCCTCACCTTCCTCATTTTCGTCCTTTCACACCGAAACAATGTAAAAATTCCTTTTTACATTGTTTCTAAAGGTAAAATTAACCTATTGGGACCTTTTTGTTTTATATTAAACTCTATTTTTATTAACAAAAACCCGACTTCTCTAACGTTTTTACCCCGAAACTTTATATTTAAAATTAAAGCCCCCTGCTTTAATTATTTTAACCCTCTGCCTTTGTTAAAAACCCCTCATGTGACCCCCTCCCTTATCCTTTTAAACAAAAGCGCTGGCTTACCCAGGCACTGTCCGTGGAGGCACTCCTTTTTGTGTGACCCGAGTCACCATATAAACCATAACCCCGCATATATTTTGAACCCCCGCGCTACACGACAAAGAAGCCCGCCACGTCACATGGCACCTAGACCCCACTTCTCCACCTGCCCATCACCTCAAAACACCCGACCACCATCGATCTCCTTCCCCGAGATACGACAGCCTGCAATCACTCTAAAATATTATATGCAAGAGTTAATTTTAAAACATGAAATGGCCGGTTTTCCCCACTTGTCGTCATAGCATGTGGATGCTCGATTCCTCAAAACAGTCATCGCCTTCCATCATCAAAAGTATGTCGTAACTCTAGTTTTCACGCTCCACTCCACCAAATTCACCACCTTCCATTTAAACACTATCCAGAGCCTTGTGGCTCTGTGATGAAACCCAAACCCACCATTAACACCCCTGCAATGCTCCAAAGCGCGAAAAACCCCAATAAATACAGAAAATCCCTCTACATAGGATTTAAAGTTGATTTGTTTGTTTCATGTGCAGGTTTAATCGCAGAAGTGCATAAAATGCATTCCAATAGTCCATAAATCGTTTTAATGAATGTCTGGGTAACGATCCAGAAGTTTATTTTAAGTTTGAAGGGACCAGAGGTGTAAAAACAAGAAAAATCTAGATGAATCGTGATCATTGTGGTTAATTAAACCCTCCACCAACAGAAGAATGCATCCCTGCACTAAAATTACAGACAGAGGCAGTCACAAGAAGATAAAGAATTGAGAAGAACACAACAATAAAAATTAGAACGTTAAAGGGCTAATCACAGATCAAAGGACAAATCAAATATTAGCCACAAAGCAGAGGTTAAAGGTAATAAGGACAAAATATCAAAGGTTTACATCATGAAGTCAAAGGTTAAAAGGAAGAATTAATAGGAAAAGACAAAAAAGCAGACAGTTAAAGGATTAAATCAAGTTTAAATGCCTAAAATAGAAATTAAAGATAAAACAGAGGCAAATTAAACCCAGAAACAAATTTGAATGACGAGATCACAAAAATTACTTCTTCAAAGGATATTTTTTGCCACCTACAACATGTTTTCTTTCAATAAAACATCAAACAATTATTAGAAACAATCAGAGATATTTTTCATCTACCCAACATTTATTGTAAAGTTATTGAAAAAGCCTTAAAGTCAAACATTGCCATAAATTAGCTCAAAAGATAAGTTAGGAGTTATTATTTCAGGGAAACACTCTCAGATATTTTTTCCTTGGGCCTTGCATGGTCTCAAAGGTCAAAAACTCATTAAATCTGTAATAAATGACACCTGAAACCCTAGCTTAGGATCACCTCCTCATTCTGTAGTTAAATATTGCATGTGAGCTTCATTTTCAGTGTTGGTTAGTTGGTGGTTAGTTGACTGATTTCTGTTGCTGAGCTAGTTGAGGATTGCTAGGTTGGATTTGAGAAAGCTCTGAGTTGCAAAGATCTCTTGTACATGGAGTAATGTAACTATTTTGATCATCAGTAATACAAGCACGCTCATAGGATTCTTGAGCTCTGTTAATGGTGAATTTTTCATTCTTTGTCATTGTTTTTCTTCTGTTTTCCATTTTGTCCATATTTCTCTGATAAAATAACAAAAAATTTAGAGTAGGATATGCTGTCTTGGCACCCTATTTCTGTCTGCCTTCTTTATCTTAATGTTTTCCTCTGCAAGGTTTGATTGGAGAATTATTTATTGCTCTCTAGTTCCATCTAGCTTGCTGTCTTAGGAATGATTTAATAGAGTCAAGCGAAATAAGTCTATGGTAAACCCTATCCTTTGGTGTAGCTTGAAATATTGTTTTTAAGGCCTTAATTTGAAGTATACTTAGTAGAGTCTAAAACAAGGAAGTCTATGGTATGCCCTGTCCTTTGGACTGCCTCAAAATGTTTCTTTGAAGGTATTTTGAGTGTTGAGTTAAAGAGATAAGTTTAGCTTGCTCTTTATCTGCTCTCACTATTATCTTAAATGTTTTCTTTGTCTGAAAGTAATTCTAGGATTGTTGGATTGCTGTCTTAAAGGTTTGCTTATTAAATTCTTGCCAAAGAAGTCTATGGTATGCCCTGTCCTTTGGTTTGCCTCAAACAGTTACGTAAAAGGCATTTCCTGTGTAAGTAGAGCTAGGAGATTCTTAACTAACTGTAGTTCTACTGCCTTCACAACTTATTGTTATTTCATATCAAAAACTAATCTAAGAGATCCACTTGATATAGTTAGCTTGCCCTATGAAAACCCTTGTAGAGTTGATGAGGAATTAAATATTTTATTGACTCCATAGCCCAATAGATTAGTGTTTTCTCATGGTCCATCTATTCAACTGAAACATCCCCTCAATTAGTCACACCATTGATTTTTCAACCTATCAAGTAATTAGCCAAAACAAACAAGTCCTTAGAACTTCATAACTAGCCTAATATAATAAAACAAGAGTACAAAGACATATCATTTATAAACACTTATATAGAGAGATCCATCTCTGAATCCAAAAAGGCTGGGTCCTAGGATTCAAAGTGGTTATGATGTGGCCCCTACAGTGTTTGTTCTTGCCAATATTGAAAATCACAGGGAGCCAACATAGTGGTAACCATACTGGGGAAATTGAGTAATAAACAACCTCAAAAACTCATAAAACCTGATTTTAAACTTAGATGAATCAAGTGTTAGCCAAGAATAGTTCTTGGTTGCTGATGTTGGACAAAAATCAGCCATAAAACAAGTAAAAATCCTCCACCTGGTGACTCCACTGGTTTTCAGTAGGCCTGTTGACTCCACTGGTTTTCAGTAGGCCTGTTGACTCCATTGGTTTTCCATAGACTCTACTGGGAAACTTATTTTATCATCAACACACTAAATACCTAGTCAAGAATAATTTGTGGACTAAGTATATCTTTCACAGATTGGTTTGTCTTAAGACTATCATAAAATCTTAACCTTTCTGATTGTTGGGTCCATAGTTCTAGCTTCTAGAAGAATTTATACCAGATACCATCTCGACCCAAATCCTCCTAAAATAGTTGACAATCTTGAAACCATCCTTAGGAAGACTCCTAGATCCAAAATCCCAGCTATTAGAAGACCACTCCACAAAGAAAGTTCCCTAGCTAAAAACCTCAAAGACTCGCAAAATATCCCATCCGATTCACCCCTAGAACAAATATTTTCTAGGACTAGATCTCAGAGTTGGATAACTTAGATAGTTTTAGACTCATCCACCCTACAAAAAAATTCTATTGTACTAACTTCATCCCTCACAGTTCATATTCCTCCATTTAACCATGTACCTCCTTTTGTAAACCCTCCACTGTTTCCCCAACCACATATCATTGCAACATGATATGCTCCCTTAGTCCTACCACAACCTTTAGTTGTTCTACCATAGGACTACCAGTCCAAGATTCCTTTATATGATGCTAGTAGTTCTACTACTTCTCAACAACATGTGGAGAGAATGAATGACTACTTTGGCAGACAAGAAATATATGATGAAACTGTTAAACTCAGAATGTTTGCACAAAGCTTAGGGGGAGAGGCAAGAAAATGGTTTAAAGGCTTAACCCCTGACAGTATAAATGACCTCCCTACTTTTCATCAACTATTTTTAAACAAATGGGAAGTCAAGAAAAATTCTCTTCAAATACTGTCAGAATATGATAATCTTAAGAGAAATGTTGGAGAGAGTGTCCAAGACTACTGCACTAGGTTCAATAGTGTATATAATGCACTCCCTCCCCACATGAAACCCCCACAAGGCCTAGCCCTAGTAAAATTTCTAGATGGATTTGATCTAAACATGTCTTATCAATTAAGAGAACGTGACCCCCCCACCTTAGAAGACATGCAAAAGGGAGCAGTAAGTATAGAAGCCAAATTAATTGCTAAAAGGGCTAGATTGAGAGCAGAGAATAAGGTTACATACAAAGAGGAAACTACGGCGTCCACATCTGATGCTAAAATTGAAAACCTAGTTAGGACAATGGAAAGGATGATGGAGAGAATAAAAATGAATGGGAGAGCTTATCCTAGAGAACACCAAACAACTCCTCAAAACAGGAACCAAAATCAGAACCAAAATCATAACTTTAGAAGAAATCCCCCTGAAATTAGACAAAGAGGTCATGATCAAAAAATCTAGCCTCCTTTCCAAGAAAATTATGCTGATGAGGATGAGGGGGTAATTGAATAAATAGATGAAAACCACATAAATTTAATGGGAGTGAACAATGAGGATACTGTTTTCCTCACTAAGGAATAACAAGGCATATATGCACCATATGAAGAAGACAACCTAGAATCTAAACACTACAAACAAGGCTTTGAAAATTGCATCATGGAAGTACACATACAATATGACCTCAGAAGCAAGAAAAAACAAGACACTCCCAAAAGAAATACCTCTAAAATTTCTACTAAAAATAACCCTGAAAACATTTCTAAAAAGACAACAGAAAATGGAAACATAGTGGCTGAAATTTCTAATAAAAATAGAGGCAAAAAAAACCAACCTAGTGGCAAACACAGTGGTGACCCAAGTAGCACTAGAAACTCAGCTAATGCTCCTAATGAAATTGTTTTAACTGTTGTTCCTAATATAAACCAACAAGCTGAAATTGATGTGATAACAATGACTGAAAAGACTGATTTGAACATTTCAAAAGCTCAAACACCTTTCAGTATAGAGAATGAAATTTCCAAGATTAAAATCTCTATTACTATTACTGAATTAGTCACCCAATATGTATATAAATCTCAAGTTTTTGAAAGCTTTAAACACAGGAGAAAATGTTGATTTTGTGAATTTAAATGATGAAAAACTTGAAATTCTGTTTGGACCATAAGTAGAAGGGAAATTTCAAGAGGGAGGTGTTCCTCCATTTTATGTTAGTTTAAACATCCATGACAATATTCTCCATAATGCCATGTTAGACTCTGGTGCTTCACACAACCTTATGCCAAAAGTAGTGATGGAAAGACTAGGCCTTGAGATAACCAAACCATACAAATATTTATACTCTTTTGATTCCAGTAGAGTTAAATTTCTAGGCCTAATCAAAGATATATGTGTTAATATAGCACAAATACCAGCCAAGAGCCTAGTAATGGATATTGTATTGGCTGATATACCTCCAAAATATGGCATGCTCCTTTCAAGATCACGGGGTGCTAAACTCCAAGGCACCCTACAAATGCAGATGAATTATGCTACCATCCCTGTCTTTAGTCAACCAAGAAGACTATATAGAGAAACCCACATGAAATACATGGTTAGCTGCTAAGAAAATCTAGATAAATCCCCTCTTTATTCTATTCACACTGATATTGATTCATTTATCCTTTACAATGATGAAAATGCTAATGAAAAAGTGACAAAAAATGAGAATACCATTGTAGAAGAAGAGGAAAAGGAGGAGGAATAGTCAAAACAGTTTTCCCAAATAGAATATTACAACAAAAATAATGGAAACCATAGGGAAAAAAGAAACCATCAACATAGGGCTGACCATAATAGACAACGCAATGACAAACATAGTGCAAACCTTGAAGAACAACATGGTCAACAACATAGTGGTAACCACTATAAACAACATAATGGGGACCATGATCAAATTAATGACAAATATGAAATTGAACCTCTTTGGAGTATGAGGTTTGACGGTTCTTGTAGAAAAAATGGTTCAGGAGCAGGAATATGGGTGCATAACACAGAGAAAAATCATGTAGAATGTCACTCATACAAGCTAATTTTTCAATGCACAAATAACATAGCTTAATATGAGGCACTACTCTTAGGACTACAATTGCTGAAGAAATTAGGAGCCAAGAGGATAACTATCCATGGAGATTCAGGGTTAGTCATTAGGCAGATTAATGGAGAATACACAGCAAAGCATCCAAGATTAAAAGCCTATAGAGATGATTTTATTGACCTCTTGAAAACATTCCCAGAATATGAGCTTACCTTTGTCCTTAGAAATCAAAACATCCTTGCCAATGGTCTAGCATTTGCAGCCAACACATGTCAAGAACCTTATCAAAGCAAACAATACATAGTCTGAGTCAAATATAGACCAACAGTTCCTGATAACATAAAATATTGGCAAATTTTTGAAGGAGATAAATAGGTGGAGGATTTCATGTAGTCCTGAAATGGGTTTGAGATGCCAAATTCAGACTTAGAGTATGAAGAATACTGCTCTATTGAGGGACATAATTACCAAGAAGAAACTCCTGATACTGCTGATATAAATTTGTTAGAAAAAGAACACACCCATAAAACAGAGCTGTGCACTAATTTAGAAAAAGAAGATTTTGAAGTGTTGCAGTCCAATAATGATAACTTGCCATAGGGACTGACTCCTCTAGAAGAACTGTTTGATTTTAATGATGTTTCTAGGAAGCCAAAGATGGAACCCACTGAAACTAAAATAGAAGAGTGCAATATAGGCAGTGAAAAAAAAACCAAATTGATAAAATTGTCGAAAACACTTCCTGCTCATAAAACATAAATTTCTTGAGCTTTTTAGAGAATTTACTGATGTTTTTGCTTGGAATTATGAATATTTAAAGTCATGATACAAAGATAATTCAGCATAATATACATCTCAAAGAAAACCAGAAGCCCTTTAAACAGAAATTGCCCAGAATAAACCCTGTGCAACTACCCCTCGTTGAGAAAGAAATCAAGAAAATGTATGATGCTGGAAAAATAGTCCCTTTGAGATACTCAGAATGGGTTTCAAATCTTGTATCAGTGAGGAAGAAAACAAGATAAATTAGGCTATGCATTGACTTCAGAAATTTAAACAAAGCCTCCTTAAAAGACAACTACCCTTTACCAAAAATGGATTACATCTTACAAAGGGTAGTGGGTTCTAAAAGAATTTCTTTGCTAGATGGCTTTCAGGATACAATCAAGTGCTGGTACACCCAGATGATCAGCACAAGAAAACTTTCACTACACCTTGGGCCTTTTTCTTGTATGTGAAAATGCATTTTGGGTTAATGAATGCTGGTGCCACCTTCCAAATAGCCATGGAAATTTATTTTTTCAGAAGAAATAGGTTACTTCATTTTGATATACCTTGATGAATTAAAAGTCTATTAAAAAACAGATGAAGAATGCCTAGATCACTTAAGAAAAGTCTTTGAAAAATGTAGAAAGTATGGTTTGTCTTTAAATCCCAAGAAAACTCTGTTTGGCCTTCAAGAAGGAAAAATTTTAGTCCATATCATATCTGAAGAAGGGATTAAGATAGACCCAAAAAATATTTAAGGAATATTGCAAATCAATCATCCTAGAAATATCAAAGAGCTGCAATATTTCATTGGAAAGATACATTTCTTAATATGGTTCATACCAAACCTTGAAGAACTCCTAAGAAACATTACAAACATGCTGAAAATAGAAGTAGGATTCAAGTGGACCATAGAAGAAAAGAAATCCTTTGAACTGGTAAAACAAGCACTTACCCAAACACCAGTTCTAATTAGCCCTCATTTTACCAAAGACTTCTTCATATTCTCCTTTGCATCAAAACATACAGTTGCTATTGTCCTGCTACAAAAAAAACATAAAAGGACAGGAACAACCCATTGCATTTTTTAGCAAGGCATTAAGAGATGCACCTTTGAAATACAACATAATGGAAAAACGAGATTTTGCCTTAATCAAGGCATTAAAAGATTTTAGAGTTTACATTTTTCACTCACACATCATTGCATTTGTGCCTCACTAAGTGGTAAAAGAAATCTTAACACAAGATCATGATGGAAAAAGGGGTAAGTGGATTGGTGTTATATTAGAATATGATTTAGAACTCAAGCCCACTAAACTAATCAAAGGACAAGGATTGGATAAACTCATGGCTGAAAAAAAATTTCAAGCACTGGACATGAATATGATTGATGCATTAGATGAACAGGAGGAGTTGGAAACTCCACTTATTGAAGACTCATTTCTAAATTCATCTTGGTATGCTGATATTTTGTATGTGATTTTTAATCTTAATGTTCCTCCTGGTTTGTCCAAGACAAAGGCTAGATTCTTTGAGTTGAAGGATATAAACTACTGCATTGTAGATAAAATTTTATATTGGAAAAATGCTAGTGGTATATTTCTTAAATGTTTGCCTGAGAATGATGCAGATAATATCAAGCATGAGTTTCATGAAGGAGAATGTGGAGGCCACCTCTATTGGAAAACCACTGTCAACAAAATCCTTAGAGCTGGTTACTATTGGCCCATCCTCTTTCAAGGCACCCATTAAATGGTAATTTCCTGTCATAAGTGCCAAATATTTGAAGGAAAAAGAAAACTACCACACTTACCTTTGCATCCTATCTCTGTTGAAGCTCCTTCTCAACAATGGGGCCTAGAATTTATTGGAGAAATCCATCCTACTTCTTCTGCCCAACAAAAATGGATTCTCACTACAATTGACTACTTTACAAAATGGATAGAGGCCATCCCTTCTAGAACAACCATAGACTCAATAATTATCAAATTCCTTGAAAACCACATTTTGTCTAGATTTGGATGTCCTAGAAAGATTATCACTGATAATGTTGTTGCTTTTAGATCCAAGAAATTGGTGGAATTTTGCCAAAAATATTAGATTACATTGGGTCATTCTACAGCTTATTACCCTCAACGTAATGGGTTGGCAGAATCCTGAAACAAAAGTTTGGTGAACATCATCAAAAATTTCTTGGAAGAGAACAAGGAATCATGGCACATCAAACTAGTACATGCACTATGGGCAGACAGATTAACAAATAAAAAATCAATTGGAATGTCTCCCTATAAGCTAGTGTATGGAGCAGATGCAATTTTTCCAACAAGTTTGGGAGTGCCAGTGATGAAGCTGATCCAAGAAGTGCAGTGTGAAGAAAATGATATGCAAAGAAGAATAAATTAGACTGTCCAGTTGCAGCAAACCAAAGCAGAACACAACAAGTGCAGGAAAACATCAAGAAGCTATTTGATAAAAGAACCAAGGCAACTGACTTTAACATTGATGAAAAAGTGTTGAAGTGGGACTCAAGAAGAGAAGAAAAGGGCAAGCATGGGAAATTTGGGAATCTATGGAAAGGTCCATACATCATCCATTCTTCAAGAGGTAACAATGCATTCTTCCTTCAAGAGAAGGATGGAACAAAATTATTTGGAGGTCTTGTCAATGGTAGGATGCTCAAGCATTATTTTTGTTGAAAATACTCAGTTTAAAGCTTTATTCATTGTATATAACACTGTTTGAATAAAAGATCCGAAAAATAAACATAAAAACAAGAAAAGAAGAAAAGAGGGCAGATAGAAAGAAAGGTAAATCCCCATACCAAAAAAGAATATTTTTGAAAGTGTGCAAGTCCAGATGCCACTACTTTGGAAGAGGAAGTTTTGTGCAGTCATACAACCTAATCATGATTGAACAAATTTTAAATTTCTGCTAATAGGTTAGTGAATGAGGATTTTCCAAATTGTTTAAACTTGTCTTATCAGTAGATTAGATTAGGAAAAGTTATTGGTTCCAATGTTCAAATCTGAACCAAAATAAAAAGAGAGGGATGCATAATAAATTCCAAATCACAGCCCCCAAGCTTTAGTTTTACTTTTTGAAAAATAAAATATGTGTGCAGCTTGTACACAATGCCACAACTCATGAAAAATTAAACTGTTTAATCCTGTTTTGATCATGCTTTCAATTTCCTGTTTGTAGAGTAGGGAATGAAAATCTGTCAAACTATTCAATCTTGACAGATAAGTAGACTAGGTAGAGAATAAACATCTCATCAGTATAATCTGAGCCTTTGGTTGATATAAGTGTAGAAGTAGATAGTTTCCTGTTTTCAAAAGAAAAATAATGTCAAGGGTTGGCTAATCTAAATGCACCCAAATGAAGAAAAAAATGCTAGAAAAGTATGATGGGTAGGTAGAGTTTGAGTTGAAGCAATCGTTATTTTTTTTTTTCTCAGATTCTAAGAGATCACAACTTCAAAGTAGCAAATCAACAAATTAAAGAAAAGAGGTATGTCAAGTTCAAATCAAGGAACTAGTCTACTTATTCCAGTGATTGTTTCTCTGAGGTTCTTGACACCTCCTAAAGGAGTTGCCCTCCCCAGCTAGAGCCACTATTATCCTCCTATATTCTACAGATTCACTAGGTGACTATTGATTTTCTACAAACATCTAAAGGTAACATTCTTTTCCTATCATCTATCTTTAGAAATCTCACTACCTTCATTATCCTCATTAAACCTTTTTCATTATATTTCATCTCTGCTTTCTCAAGTTACCCTGTTGCTCTTAAAGACTCATTTTGGGCTTGTTTCTTTCATTTTCATCCTCTCTCCCTACCTAAAGGTCTCATTCACTCATTTCCTCCACTAAAAACCCATTTTCCCCTCTCAAAACCCTTCAAAACCCTCACCTTCCTCATTTTCCTCCTTTTACACCGAAACAATGTAAAAATGCATTTTTACATTGTTTCTAAAGGTAAAATTAACATATCAGGACCTTTTTGCTTTATATTAAACTCTGTTTTTATTAACAAAAACCTGATTTCTCTAAAATTTTTACCCCGACCCTTTATATTTAAATTAAAGCCCCCCGCTTTAATTATTTTAGCCCTTCGCTTTTGTTAAAAACCCCTCATGTGACACCCTCCCTATCCTTTAAACGAAAAGCACTTTCGCTTTTGTTTTTATCCGCCGGGCTCGCTTTTTCATCAAGCCCTGTAACCATATAAACCATAACCCCACATATATTTTGAAGCCCTGCGCTACATGACAAATAAGCCTGCCATGTGACATGGTGCCCGGACCCCACCGCTCCACCTGCCCGTCACCTCAAAACACCTGACCACCATCGATCTCCCTCCCTGAGATCTGATGTCCCTGATCACATATCATAATATTATATGCACCGGGGTTAACGATTTTAAAAATTGCGAAATGACTGGTTTTACCCTGCCACACATCGTTTGCTGTATGGAATTGCACTCGATTCCTCAAAACCGTTACCGCCCCTTCCATCGTGCGAAAACCACCTTTCATGCTCTCGAAAACCGCTTCTGCTCCTCCCGCCAAAATTCTGATACTGCCTTCTGTTTAAACAGTATCCAAAGCTTCGTGGCCTGGTGATGAAACCTAGACCCACCATTAATTCCCCTGTAATGCTCCAAAGCGTGAAAAACCCCAATAAATACAGAAAAGACCTCTACGCAGGATTTAAAGTTGATTTTTTTGTTTCATGTGCAGGTTTAATGGTAGAAGTGCATAAAATTCATTCCAATAGTCCAAAAATCATTTTATTGAATGTCTGGGTGACGATCCAGAATTTTATTTGAAGTTTTAAGCGACCAGAGGTGTAAAAACAAGCAAAATCCCGATGAATCATGATCATTGTGGTTAATTAAACCCTCCAGCAGCAGAAGAATGCATCCCTGCACCAAAAACACAGACAAAGGCAGTCACATGAAGATAAAGCAATTGAGAAGATCGCAACACTAAAAATCAGAAGGTTAAATGGCTAATCACAGATCAAAGGACAAATCAAAGATTAGCCACAAAGCAGAGGTTAACGGTAATAAGGACAAAAGATCAAAGGTTTACATGATGAAGTCAAAGGTTAAAAGGTAGAATCAACAAGAAAAGACTGCAAAGCAGATAGTTAAAGGATTAAATCAAGTTTAAAGGCCTAAAACAGAAATTAGAGAAAAAACAAAGGCAGATTAAACCTAGAAACAAATTCGAATGACCAGATCACATCAATTACTTCTTCAAAGGATATTTTTTGCCACCTATAACATGTTTTCTTTCAATAAAACATCAAACAATTATTACAAACAATTAGAGATATTTTTCATCTACCCAACAGTGTTTGTAAAGTTATTGAAAAAGCCTTAAAGTCAAACATTTCTAGAAATTATCTCAAAAGATAAGTTAGGTGTTATTATTTGAGAGAAACACTCTCAGATATTTTTGCCTTGGGCCTTGCATGGTCTTAAAGGTCAAAAACTAATAAACTTTGTAATAAATGACACCTAAAACCCTATCTTAGGATCACCTCCTCATTCTATAGATAAATACTGCATGTGGGCTTCATTTTTAGTGTTGGTTAGTTGGTGGTTAGTTAACTGATTTCTGTTGTTGAGCTAGTTGAGGATTGCTAGGCTAGATTTGAGAAAGCTCTGAGTTGCAGATATCTCTTGTACATGGAGTAATGTAATTGTTTTGATCATCAATAATACAAGCACGTTCATAGGATTCTTGAGCTATGTTAATGGTGAAATTTTCCTTCTTTGTCATTGTTTTTCTTCTATTTTCCATTCTGTCCATATTTCTCTGATAAAAGAACATAAATTTTAGAGTAGGATATGTTGTCTTGGCACCCTAGTTCTATCTACCTTCTTTATCTTAATGTTTTCCTTTGCAAGGTTTGATTAGAGAATTCTTAATTGCTCTCCAGTTCCATCTAGCTTGTTGTCTTAGGAATGATTTAATAGAGTCAAGCCAAAGAATTATATGGTAAGCCCTGTCCTTTGGTGTAGCTTGAAACATTGTTTTTAAGGCCTTTCTTTGAAGTATACTTAGTAGAGTCTAAACCAGGGAAGTCTATGGTATGCCCTGTCCTCTGGTCTGCCTCAAAATGTTGCTTTGAAGGTCTTTTGAGTGTTGATTTAAAGAAGATAGGTTTAGCTTACTCTTTAGCTACTCTCAATGTTATCTTAAATGTTTTATCTGTCTGAAAGTAATTCTAGGATTGCTGGATTGTTGTCTTAAAGGTTTTCTTATTAAAGTATGGCCAAAGAAGTCCATGGTATGCCCTATCCTTTGGTTTTCCTCAAACAGTTACGTAAAAGGATTTTCTTGTTTAAGTAGAGCTAGAAGATTCTTAACTGACTATAGTTCTATTCCCTTCACAATTTATTGTTATTTCATATCACAATTTAATCTAAGAGATCCACTTGATATAGTTAGCTTGCCCTATGAAAACCCTTACAAAGTTGATGAGCAATTAAATCCGTTTATGGCTGCATAGCCCAATGGATTAATGTTTTCTCATAGTCTATCTATTCAGCTGAAACATCCCCTCAATTAGTCACACCATTGATCTGTCAACCTATCAATTAATCAGCCAAAACAAACAAGTCCTTAGAACTTCATAACTAGCTTAATATCATAAAACAAGAGTACAAAGACATATCATTTATAAACACTTATATAGAGAGATCCCTCTATGAATCCAGGAAGGCTAGGTCCTAGGATTCCAAAGTGGTTCTGATGTGGCCCCTGCAGTGTTTGTTCTTGCCAATCTTGCAAATCACAGGGAGCCAACACCAGGGAATATTCTTGAAATATTCCCCGAAATATTCCTTCTGGGAAGTAACAGGATGACAAGTGGAAGATGTTCATTGGTCAATGGATTGTAAATGGATTTTTAGGTCGATCAGGGGCTGCCACGTGGTAGGCTTGGAGGCTGCCACATGGCCCAGGAAGGTTGTGTAAAATTTTGAAACTTCGCCGGGTTTGACCATAGAACCTCCTACCCACTAAAAGCATGCCTTACCATACCGACTATCTTTTTTACTTAACTACTACGGTAGTCGGCTTATTATTAAAGTTTAATGGAGTCACATTTGGGGGGTCTGGAGGTGCCATCCCCTCCCCACGTGGCCTCCTGCTCATGACCAGGGCCAAGGGCTTAAGCCCCTAACCACCGACGCATTATCTGTCTTTGCCAGCATCGGTCACATGGCATTGAAAACCCAACAGTTAAGTTTTTTGCGCTGTTCCCGCCTGCGGTTATGGGCATGAACACGTGGTTTGTGGTATGCGCCCAACCACTAACCTAGTTATTAATGCTAATGGTTAGCCACCAGAAAAAATGTAGCAACACTCTAAATTTTCAGATTTTTTCTATTTTTGGAGTTTAACTGTAGTTGCTCCATTTTTAGTGGAGTTGATTTAGGGGTAACTGGACAAAATTTGTTTCGGCTCTATCTTGAGCTAGATTCGTCCATTCTGAGGGTGTGAATAGTAAATTTCAACTATCTCAGACATTCCAGACTCATTGGTGAGGGTTGCAGAGCCATCAGAGGACTTCTGAGTGAGATTTTTTTTTTCAGAGAAGTTCTAGGGGCCAGCAGCAGTTTGAGGCCTAACCAGGGCAACTAGAGGCCTTTATCAACAAGAAAATAGTCAATTTTGGATGTTTCAGACATTATAGCACTAATGGCGAGGTTTGAAGAGCCAATAGAGTACTTTTGAAGGCCGATATTATTTATATAAGTTCTAGGGGCCACTAGGTGCCTGTAGGAGAATGAGGCCTATCCAGAGCAGCCAATATCATTTCTCAGAAAACCAGTAATCTATTCTGACTATTTTGAACCTTTTGAATCCATTGGAGGGATTTTTAGAAGCTTTTGAATACTTTTGAAGGCCGAGATGCTTCAGGTAAGTTTTCAGTGAATCCAGAGCCAGGAGGTGCCGCCAGCCAGGTGTTGGAGGCATAACAGGAGCAGCCAGAGGCCAATTTATGCAAGTGAATAGTATATTCTGATTATTTTTGACATTATGAATCCATTGAAGGGATTTTCAAAGTCATTTGGAGAATTCTGAAGGTCAAGAAGCCACTGGGAATTTTTGGGAAGCCCAGGGCCAACATGGGATGAAGACCTAGATTGGGGAGCCTGTGCTCATTTGGAGTAGATGATCAATCTATTTTGGAGGTTTGATATAATATTGAGACAATAGATGACGTTTCAAGGACATAAAATGAGTTCTAGGGAGTTTTTTCCAAAGAATAAGCTCAGGGAAACTTAAGATCACCCACAAATGAAGTCAAGTCAAAGGAAGCCTAGTTCTATCTTTAGAGTGATGACATCCATTCCAGGGGTATGATGATATTCTAAACCCAATGGTACATCCTGAATAACCATTGGAGTTAAGTATTTAATTTTAAAATAATTTTTTCATCATAATCCCAAAGAGACAAGTCAGCTGACATAGGATCAAGGAGACGTAGCCCATGATATTCGAGTGAATTCCTTTATTAAATTTGATGTTATGTGTTGATGCTTATTTTCTGCACTTTAGGGTTTTTTCACATGCTTAATATCGGCAAAAAAAATGTTCTTAAAGCACTTAAACAGTTAAAAAAATTACACCTATTTCAAGTATAAAATTCCGCACAGTCATGTATAAGAAAGATCTTTTATTTTTTTTATTGACTGGGAGGTGCTTGCACATAAGCATTTCAAGTTATCCACCCATTTTCAGATCAGAGGGGCCTGTTGTCGGATACGTCGTCAAGCATCATGATCAATATGGAGGGCAAACTTTTGGGTTCAAAAATAAGTGAGGATGTCACCATACCAAGGATCATCTGTAGTAATGGAAAAAAAATGCTCATCGGGAAAATCATCATCAATTGGAGGATCCTGCGTATCGATAGGTAATTCAGAAATGAGTTCAGCGAGGGCTAAACCTTTCTTACTCTTTAGTGTGACAAATTCAAGATCTAATTCCTGGAGGATAACGATCCAATGGGCATACTTCCCATTGATGATCCGACAACTCAATAGGAAGGCCATAGGGTTGGAATTAGTCACGACCCTGGTAGAACGCTTGAGGATATAATGATGAATTTTTTGGACCGAGAACACGACAACCAGTGCTAATTTATCTTCATGTGAGTAGGACACGGGGGAGCCTTCAAGGTTCTTACTAACATAATATATAACATGCTCGATTTCGTTGTCATCTTCCTGAATAAGGACCCCAATGACCAAATGGGTGGAGGCTGAGATGTACAAGATGAAATCCCTATCAAAGTCAGGGGGATGAATCAAGGGAGCGGAGGTGGGAGCATGTTTTAGGGAATGAAAAGACTCTTGAGAATAGTCATCCCAAACGAATGGAATGTTAGATTTGAGGAGTCTAAGGAACCCATGCACGGTGGTGGCATAGTTAGGTAGAAACCGACGAAGGAAATTAGCTTTGCCTTGGAGGCTTTGTAACTGGCGTAAGGTACGAGTAATAGGATGTTCAAGGATGGCTTGAAATTTCAAGGGGTCAAGTGTTATACCATCTTTAGACATGATGAAGCCTAAAATATAGCCGGGAGGAACACAAAAGACACACTTCAATGGGTTCAGGCATATATTATACTTGCGACATCGGAGGAAGATGATACACAAATCATGGTGTTGCGCTCGATGTTTAGAATGCGCAGTGAGGTATTATAAATAAGAAAGGATAATATGAGCTAGGTCATGGAAATATTATGACATGGCTCGTTGAAAAGTGGCTCTGGCATTCTTAAGGCCAAATGACATGAACCTATAAGTGAAGGTTCCCCACAGACTTATGAACGCAGTCTTAAGCTGATCACCACGACGGATGACAATCTGGTTATATCTGGAGAAACCATACATGAAGGATAGAAACTCGTTCCCCACACACTTAAAAATGATTTGGTTAATGAATGGTGTGGGGAAGTTGTCTTTGGGACAATCTTTGTTCAGGTCGCGAAAGTTAGTGCAGACACAGATGTTGCCTTGCTTTTGAGAAAGGGAACTAGATTGGACACCCAAGTGGTGTATTCAATGGAATAGATAAAAACTACCTGCTTTAGCTTATCGATTTCGTCTTTGACAACTTCTCGTCTGGAAGGATTAATGGTTTCTCAACTTTTGACAGACAGGATTGGCATCGGGCCATGTATCGATATGGTCTTCGACAATGGTGGGATCAAGTCGAGGCATTTTTGAATAGGAACAGGCAAAAACATTGCGGAATTCCTTGAATAAATTGGTGTAAGCCTCAATTTATTCTGGGGTGCATTGGACGCCCAAGGTAATGTTTTCTTCTACCCTTGGTTTGTCAGAAATGTTAATTTTAATGGTAGGAGAGATATTGGCCATATTTCCTTCTTCAAAAGCATCAGGTGTAGGGATGGGATTTATAAACTAATCGACCTCATTGGGAATGAAGTCTTTTGTTTCCACAGCATATTGGTCATGGGATTTCTGCGGGAGGAGGTATGTGCGATGGTGCATATCATCCCACAGAAAGTCAGGGGCGGTCATCGCTTCCATAATGTCTTCATCGTAATGGAAGATGGGGTGACTGGCATAAAGGAGACCACAAGACGTGGCAGAGCTACCTGAATCATCATCATGAGAAGAAAGGTTCACATGCACATCATGACGGGGGGTGACAGAAGAGTAAGCAGATAAGGGATCTACTGATGTTGAGCCCAGGGTGATCGCTGAAGGGAGGTCAAGCGAAACAGAAGGGGAAGTCCTGGAGGGGTCTTCCATCGTGGGTCTCATAGATGATGATAGGTAGAAAATGGTGGCCATAGGCTCCGTCATCTCGACATCGGGAGGGGGAATTTCAATGGGAGCAGGCGAGACCTCTGGTTTTGCCAAAGAAAAACTCACAAATAAGGGAGAGGTGGAATCTTTGTGCTTGGCCTTGAATTTGCGGACCGCTTCTAAAGAGGCATGGTATTCATCGTGACAGGGACAAAGGTGGGTATAGTGGCCATGGAAATCACACAAATTTACAAGGATGATTTGTGCAAAAAGACTTGAGTTTCAAGACTAAATCGGGTATAGTGACATAGACCTCTGGGAAATCAGACTCCGGAAACGCTTCATTGACCATGGGCTTGAGACGAGGAAATTTAGGACAGGTATGGGTGGCATGACCGACAACATCACACAAATCACACTGGGTGGTATGCTTTGGAGGTTGAGGAGGAGTAGGGGTTGTTTGGGCAACCTTGTCCTTAGTTTCCTTCTTTCGGGATTTGTCCCCTTCACCCAAAGCTTTCACAACAGGAATAGGATCCTGTTGAGGTGGATGAGGCACATAAGCAAAGGGAGGGGTCATGGAGACTGATTGGACTGGGGTCAAAGTAGTATAAGGTTTGGGCTAACGAGGCGGGATATAGGCTAGGGGATTAATGTACTAGATTGGGATCCCCAAGGTCATGCTAGGAAGAGACACGGTAGCCATAACAGGTACCGAAAATACTCCAGGAGGGGGAGCTAGAAACGGTATCTGACTGGAGGGGTAATGGCCAGGCGGGACAACTTCGAGATGGTTAAGACCAGGAGGAACCATTCCAGGAGGGTAGATGGGCTCATGTATACCAGCTGTAGATGAAGGGCCTTGAGGAGGGGGTCTTAAGGGGTGAGTCAAGGTGCTAGGAGCAGGTTGCGGAGGGTGGGGCTAATGACTAGTCAAACTAGTTTGTGTGAGGTTGGACCGAGACAATTTCATCATGCAAACATTCTATGAGATGGGATCAGAGATAGGAGGAGGAAGAGCAGGGAATGAACCAAGAAAATAGGAGTCTTTGTAGACTTCGGGTGAGACACTGGTCGGACGTTCGACTGCTTATTTATTGGCCACCGAAGAGATGATGGACTCAGGGGAGGTCTGAGAATTAGATTCGTAATATGTCAACTGGTCGATGGTGACAATATTTCCGTTATGAGGAAAGCACATCTTATGGTGAACCGCAAATGGGATAAAAAACATCGCATAAGTGTAGCTGCGACCTAATAGAATGTTGTAATTTAAGGGGGTATCAATGACTTATACGTCAACAAAAAAAATCTTACCCACAAGAGTAATAGGAAAATTACGGAACATCCTAAGGGGCTGGGAAGAGTGGCCATCCAATGCTGAGAGGGTGATAGTGGAAGGAGCCAACTCAAGATATCCTAGTTGCTTCCAAACCTGAAGCGGACATCACACAGGTGGATGCCCCCTCGTCAATAATACAACGAGAGACGTTCGTATTCCAGATCTTGACAGAGATTTGGAAGGCGATGGAAGTAGGAAGGGGGGGATGTTCTGACCGGTCAACATCAAAGATGATCAAACGATCATCTGAAGGATCCAAAATTCCCATGGCATCTAGTAGAGCTTTTCGTTGTGAAGGGCATGACTAGAGGACTTCTAGCATTGACATGGAAGCAAGGGATTGTGCCAAGTCATCTACTATACTATACAAATGGGCAGCTTTACCAGAAGCAGCATTTCAGCGTAATGGTCCCTTGGGGATCTTGGTATGAACCTATGCCTTAGGATGAGAGATCAGTAAAGGACCATTGGGTGTCGAAAGAGGCTTTGTGGGACCTGAAGAAGGGGGCTCGGGGGTAGACGTAGCGGGGGGCTTGTTGTACTGACGAGATCGAGTTTGAAGGTTGAGGTCAACGGTAATGGGTTTTTCAAAGTTCATCATGAGGATCTGGTAATTAGAGGTATCAGATGGAGGGGGTTGAGTGGCCACCTAACTTTCAGGAGGTTGGGTAGCCTTATTGGGGGAAAGGATTGGTAAACAAAGCTGGTTGTTTAGGGGTAGAATTGGGAGGAACCAAAGGGGAGGCTTTCTATCCTTGGGATGTTGCTTGAGCTTCCCACATCTGACGCATCAGAGGTAAAATAGGACAATCGTGGGTTTAGTGACCATAGACACCGAAACAAGAACAAGGTTTGTTCGTGCGAACAAGACTGTCCTGCTTGGGATGAGTGCCTTGTTGCTGGGTTGCACTGTTAGGTGCATTCCCTTGGGGATTGTTTCTTGGGTTACCTTGGGAAAATTGGTTTTGGTTGCCTTTCCTATTCTTTTTGGAAGTAGGAGGATTAGTTGCACCCTACTGTGCATAAACCTGAGCCTGGGGGGGTGGTGGTTGCTAATGCGGGGGTTGAGAAGGTAAGGGAGGCTGAGGTCCTAATGCTGGAGGAGTGTTGGACGGATAAGTCATTCTTGCGGACAAGACAAACCTCCCAAGTGTCCTATGGACAGCTACTAACAAACAGACAAACAAAACTGTCTTTCTCTAGATACATTACGATTCATAATTAAATGCTATAAAGGTTTAATGATCTTACCTTTCATCCAACGCTTGTTTTTAGTAGTAGTCCTTCAGTCAACCGAAAGAGTTGCCTTCAGAGATCTGAAATCACAAACAAACAAACATCAAATAGCACCTACATAGCATATATTCATAAATCATATCTATTATGGTGATCAAGGAATCCATAAAATAAACCAATTAATTGACAACTTATTGAGAAAAACGGATTTATTTGTATTAACTTAAATAAGGAAGGGCCTTACAACTGTGTCTACCTTGATGTCATACAGGCCTTCCTGGGGTCTGGAACAGGTGTTTCCTTTACTTTGACTAGCCTTGCACTCTTCCAACCGAGATACATATAGGTATTAAATCTTTCCCACATGAAATCTCAGCTATAAGGGTCTAAGTTTCAACAACACTTCGCCTCTAATAATACTAAAACTTCAACTCATCAATTTTAACCCTTTGAGGCTGCCTATGCCTCTTTTTATAGTGAAAGAGAGGAAGTTACAATTCCATACAAGAAGGGATAGAATCCTCCTTCAAAGGAATTAGTTCCTTACATCAAGGGGTTAGCTCCTTAATGGATGGGATACATGAACATGAAAAGAGCGATCTTTTCACCACAGGAATGTTTCTAGAAGCTTCCAAAAATGACTCAAAATGAGCTTCTAGATTTTACTTGCACCTTTTTTATCTTTTACAGGGGTCCGCGCCCTTAATGAATAAACAATGCGTTTGGCTCCGCAGGATTTATAGCTGAAAGGTGTGGCACCGCAGGCAAAACTAAGAGAAAGTACAGTACTAGAGTTTTTAAGACTTTTATGATTTTTTCTCTTAATTTCAAGGCTTGAATTTAGGAAATTTGATATTTTAGACTTCCAAGGGAATACTAAAATGTCATGGTGACAAATTTCAGTGTAACAAATTCCCCCCTAAAGTGCGAAGTCTGAGAATATTCGAAGAGTGATGTGCTTTATCATTTCAAGGATCAGCCTGTGGACACCCCAGTTAGAACCCTGTAAAAACATTCAATGCAACACACACACACACACACACACACACATACACACACACACATATATATATATATCATTGCTGAGGTAGGAATTCCCATACATAGATCAAAACTAACTAAACTTGTTCTGATATAGAAATGAATTTAATATTACATCAATAGTGTAGACACAACATGGGCACAACCATCTGTAATGAGTCGTCTACTGCATAATGAATAATAAAACTCCTTACATCCTGGATGGTGGAAAATAGATCCAGGGTCTTAATTTCTACCTCTCAAACTAGTACAATTCTATCCATGTGATTAAATGTGTTGAAGTCAAACATGGTAGAAACCACTTGATTACAAGTCAATGATGTGAACTGTTAACAAGTGTGAGAGAAACCACCAATAATGACAATGGCTCTCAAAGTACTCGGTAAAATCCATGAAATGTGAATATGTGATCTGAAGTTGAACATTTCACGGAATCGTTCGAACGAAGGTCAATGATGCAACCTATCTTCGAAGGCGAGAAACCTGCCATTAAGGCATGCAGATTCCAAGGTATTGACGGATTCTAGATCAACTTCCTAGATGATGAGCTCTCGTTGATAGAAAGTGATCCGTCGTAAGCAAGCTCACGACACGAAACCATAGATCAAATTTGAATAATTTTTTTGCAAGGACTGACTCAGGGATGGTCAACACGAATGGAGACAAATGTTTGCAAATGAATGGTTTATTTTACTAACCTATTGAACACATAATGACACTGCAGATGGTTTGGTGACAGTTGCCCTAAGCTAATACTCATAAACCAACTGAAGACCTTCAATGTGGTTTGATTAACTGATAGGCAAAGGATTTCCCAAGCCAGGTGGAAGTGTGACAAAAAGTGTCGAGTTCAAGAGGTGTAAGGCTTTTTGAAAATCAAAGTGTAACAAACGAATCTGTTTTTCTCTCTTTGCCCCCACCATTTTTGGCAAGTACCTCTTTACTTTTGACAAGCTTGAGGAGGATAAAATTTTCTTGTTTATAAGCTCATCCTTTGCATGAGTCCAACTTAGTTTAAAATCGAACCCTAACAAGGAGTGGTCCGTTCCTGTTTGTAATCGACAGGTCCTTTACTGTTAAATTTTAAAGAGTCCAGTATAGGAGAAACTCAGTGTTTTTCATTTTTAGGGAGTCAGAAGAAAAAACTTAAGAAAAATATATGGGTGTTATTTTTCGTAAATTTAGTCTCTCAGGCCCAAAAAAGGATAAAATAATGCAAGAGAGAACTCTATTGACCATGATTAGTCAACGTATACCTTTTTCGTAAATAGTCCATTTCAGTCCGGAAAAGGGGTAAACTTATACTGAAGGGACGGCCGTTCATTTACTTTAACGAGTTCAAATAGTCAAGTACTCAGCAATATTTTCATTTTTAGAGAGTCTAAAAATGAATTAAAAGAGGACTCCATGGTTTCGCTTTTTCGTAAATTTTAAAGAGCCCGAAAAAGTGATAAAAGTTTACTCTTCGTAAAAAATGACCATTTTGCCTGAAAAATCCATTATTCTGCACAAAAACTCGAAAAAATTAAACATACCTGTTTCAATAATAATAATATTTGGAAAAACCATCTTTTTAAAGTGAAAAATAAACAAATTTAAAATTCATCTATTTGAAAAAAATTATAAAAATGAGTTTTTCAAGTTCATTTTTACCGTTTGAGTTTGGAGTGAAGATTTTAGAGTTTTTGGAAAAAAACGCTTCGGAGAATATTCTGGGAAAACCGACCGTCAGAATTGAAAACCGTCTGCTTCAGGTAATCCACAACCTCCTTATCTTGCTTTTCATCTGTTAAATTTTTTAAATTAGGGTCAAAATTTCATTTTTGGGAGGAAAATAGGTTGAAAAATTCACCCTCGGGGATCCGCAGGCAGGACACTAGGTACCTGTGGACCCCGATATTTTCTCACAAAGGAAAAAGTCGGGGCCCCACACTTTTAACACAAATCCTATGCAGAGCTACGCACTGTATCTGAGCGTAAAGTGCGGGGGCACCGTAATGAATTTAAAAACATATTTTCTTCCTAAATTACCCAAATTTTTTGCTCCAAAATGATTCTAATCCTTCATTTTACTTGTTGTAGGATATCTACAATGCTCATTTGGCGAGAACGGGAACATGAGGAGGTAGATGAAGCAACAATGATTCATCAACCAACTTTGCAAGTTTTAAGAGCATGCGGGCTTTTCAAATTTTGGGCTATCAGTGGCATGAGAGCTCAAGTGGACCTTCTTACTTGGCTGGTAAGTAAATGGGATGTTTAGGACCAGTGTTTCGTGATCGGAGGTCACCGGCTCGAGATTGAGCTGGAAGACATATATTTCTTGACTGTTTTGTCTAGGAGTGGCGAACCACTATCTCTATTTGGGGCTAGGCCAGGTGGCCAGTCTATTGCCAGCCTGCAATTAGAGTTCTTTAATGATGAAGCCAATCCCAGAGACAAATGGATTGACATTAAAACTATCATCTGTCCCGAGCTAAAAGTGATTTCTTTTACAGTTGTCAAGTTGTGCAGAAGTGCAGCTTTGCATGTAGCCACTGGATCTCAGATGCGCATCGCAGTAGATTGTTTTCGAGGCACCATATTCAACTGGTACGAGGCAGTGTTGGAAAATGTGAAAGGCCAACTTACCAGAGCAAAGAATGGAAAGTTAAAAAACTTCGGATATGGGTCCATCATCGTCACCTTTGCTCTAGAGAGGATCCCTATGTTAGCCCCGCAACACATTCCTGTTGATGTTGTTCGACCTTGAGAGCCTAGGATGGTTCGTTGGGTTGCTTTGATGGCCCGCCACAGTGAGGGTGGGGAGATTGTTCATTTTCCTTCAACTTATTTTCGTTGGCTAGAACACCAAATTTTTGTGATAGAGGATTTTCCTTATGCTGGCATGGATTTTCGTGGTGACCGAGACATGCCCCTTCCTCCAGGAGCTCAGTGGGATGAATCAGGTAAAAAATCTCTTTTGACATGTTATAATTTCTAATTTTTATTTTTTTTTTAAATCGTCCAAAACTGATAACAAAAAATTAAAATGCAGATGTGGGTCCGAGTCGACCAACCATTCTCTGCCCCTTTGACTGGAGGCAAAGGGATGCAGTAGCAACAACACCACCCTCACAGGATCAGACTGCAGAGATCCTAACTGATTTAGAGCACCATTTGGAGCAGCTCACTATGGATATTCCTGAGACCACCATAGATGATATCCCACTCCGTCTACAGCGATATGTCATTGGTGTTCCTGGACCATTCAGGAGGTTTTTGACTAGTTTGGCACGAGCAGTAGTGTATTATCATGATCATCACCATAGATTGTGGATGATTGACTTGTAGACTCATTTTTTGTATCACTTTTTTCCGATCATAAGGTGTTTTGAGCCTATGATCGAAGACGATGTACTATTTTTTGAACACTACATCTATACTATGATATACTATTATTTCCAATTACCTGCTCAATCATGTTATGGAATGTTGATTTGTTACTTTGTTATCGCAAATGTCTATTTATAACATTAGAAGAAATTGCATCTGCTAATGTATTTAAATTTCATGGAATGTGTTGATATTCAATATAATCGAACTCTCATTCCAAGAGACGAACCCTTAAAAATAATATTAATAATACTGGACTTCTAATGGCATATACTCAGTTTAACTGTAATACAACAAGCTCAAAATCTAACCTAATGATCAAACTTCGAATTCCAAATTAAATGGATTCCGATAATAATTCAATAACTGCACTATATTCAGCAATATTGTTCGTTGTTTGACCAAGGCTTACCCCATGCATCGATACTAACTTGTCAGTGGGTGAGTAAATAATCCAAGCTGTGGAAGAGATGTTCCGTGTACTATGACAAGTGCCATCAGCAAAACCAATATAAGTTTGAAAGGACGTCGACATCTGCGATATCAAAAGTATCCAGATAAGCGGGAATAATAGTAAAAGCACACTTAATCTAGGCACATGTTTATAATCTATAGCACACCAACTAAAAAGTAACTAATATACAGAGAAGATCTCCACACAAAATCAAGCGTAATATCTCTTCAGATAAAGTCCATTTCTGGGTTTACCTAAAGACACCCCGTCAAAATCAATCAATTCATAGGCCCCTTTTGCAAGCTGTTGCTTGACAATGTAAGGACCATGCCACATGGGTTCAAATTTCCCATCCCCTAGTTTATCATTGGCTTGATCATAAATCAAAACTAGGTCTCCTTCTGAAAAATTACGAGGGGTAACACTTCTATCATACTGAGCTTTCATTCTTTTCGCATGAGTCTCAGTAGCTAATGCAACGGTGCGCCGATTCTCATCTAATTGAGCCAAGTATAAAAAAAAGTTTCTCCTCTTTAGAAGTGTCTGGTAGTAACTCTATGGCCAGTTGGAGTGATGGTATCTCGCATTCAATGGGTAATACCGCTTCTAAACTGTAAACTAGTTGAAAAGGGGAAAACCTGTCGATGTTTTTGTTGAGGTTCGATATGCCCAAAGTGATGAAAAGAGCATGGTATGTCAATTCAACTTATGAATGCCAATGATTCGTTTGATCACAGTGACTAAAAATTTATTAATCGCTTCAACTAAACCATTGGCTTGCGGATAATATGGTGTAGAACTGTCATGGCGTAGGCCAAGTTGGTCCGTTAACTCGGTCATCATGATATTTTGAAAATGTCTCCCGTGATCAGTAATTATCGCTTGGGGTACACTGAAATGAGAAATCACATGATTGAATACAAAATTAGCTGCAGTTTTTCCATTTCAGCAAATGTAGGCATCGCCTCAGCCCATTTGGTAAAATAATCAACTGCTAGAATAATATACCCATGCCTCTCGGTCGTGTGAGGGTTACATGTAATGAAATCAATGCCCCATTTTGCAAAAGGACTGACAAAAATTATAGGGTGAAGAGGAGTAGGTGGTGCACGCATTTTTTCATTGAAGATTTGATAATTATTAAATTTTCGGACCGCGTAAATACAATCTTTAAACAAGGACGACCATAAATAACCTGCGCGCAATATCTTTTGGGCTGTGGTGTACCCAGACATATGACCGCCACATGCTCTAGAGTGATAGTCATTTAAAACCTTTTTGGCTTCGTCATGAGTTAGAAAACGTCAAAAAACTGAGTCGGCACCATGACGGTATAGTGTGTCACCAAAAATATGATATTGTTGAGACTGGAAACGAATTTTTCGTCGTTGCGACCGTGAAAGCTCAGGCTGAAAAGATTGGGTTTGAAGATAAACAATAATATCTCCATACCAAGGATCAATGGTACTAATAAGAAACAAGGATTCATCTACGATTGGTTGTTCCACTACGGTTTCTGTATCAGTACGTGGGAAATCACACATAAGTTCAGCAAATATCAGTGATCTCTTGGATTTGGATTTTTCAAATTACAAATCAAACTCCTACAGGATAACAATCCATTTAGAGTATTTTACCCCTAGTAATTGTTTGGTCAAGATGTACATCATAGGGTTACAATCAGAGATCACTGTTGTTTTGCGTAAAATTATGTAGTGACGAAAATGTTGGACAACTTGAACAGATGCGAAGGCCAATTTCTCCACATGTGAATATTTGATCTCAGTCGGATGCAAATTTCGACTAAGATAGTAAATCACATGTTCACTATGGAATTCATCTTCCTGGACTAAAACCATCCCTATCGTGGAATAAAAAGTGACGAGGTACAAAAAGTAATCTTGGTTGTAGTTGGGAGGATGAAATAATAGTGCACGGGTTAATGCGTTTTTCAAAGCATCAAAAGATCTATCAGCGACCTCATACCAAAAGAAAGGAATATTCTATTTCAACAACCTAGTGAAACCTTTTGTTAACTCGATGTAGTTAGGAATAAATCGACGTAAAATTTTTTCTTTCCATTGCAAACTTTGGAGTTGGCCAAGAGTAGAAGGAGGAGGTAAATTGATGATTGCCTCAACCTTAGATGGGTCGACATGAATGCCTGCCTTTGAGACAATAAATCCCAATAATCGTCCGGATTTTGCGCAGAAAACACCTTTGTGAGGATTCAAATGAATATTATAGTGCCTACACCATATAAAGATGGCTCGTAAATGAGTAATATGATTTGCTCTGCGTGAATAATGAGCAGGAAAATCATCGAGGTGGGGCTGCACAATGTGCTTAATGTCGTGAAATGCATAAGACATGGCCCTTTGAAAATTGGTGCCAACGTTCTTAAGGCCAAAAGGTAATTTTCGATAAGAAAAAGTCCCCCATGGACAAATGAAAGCTTTTTTAGGTTGATCCACAGGGAGTATGTTGATTTGATTGTAGCTGGAAAATCCATCCATGAACGAGAACATTTCACTTCCAGCACAATCGTTAATAATTTGATCGATGTAAGGGGTTGGATAGTTATCTTTTGGAAAAGCTCGATTTATATCCCTATAATCGATACATACTCTGATTTTTCCTTGTTTTTTATTGACTGGAACAATATTAGATACCCAGTCCGTTAATGGGATTGGATAAATAAAACCTGCATGAAGTAATTTTTCAACTTCTGCTTTGATAGTGGCAGCTTTTCTTGGATGAATTTGACGTAATTTCTGTCTGACAGGTTTAGCATCCGGGTATGTCTTAATTTCACGAACAACAATTGACGGATCGATTCCTGGCATTTATTCATATGACCAGGCAAAAATGTTGCGGAATTCCTGAAACAGGGCCTTATATGCTTGAATTTCTTCAAGCGTACAAGAAGCACCTATGTGAATGTTTTCAAAAATTCCAGGTTTTACTGAAATTTCAAGAGGAACCGTCATAGAAATATTTTATAAATTTAATTCAGAATCAAAATGTGAGAGATGATTTTGAGGTTATTTGACGTAATCAGTGGTAAAAATAGAGGAAAAATCATTCTCAAAATGATCGAGATCAAGTAAAAACGAAGAACTATGATGAATATCTTCCCATGGTAACTAATCTACCAAAAATAATTCATGAATATGTTCATCAGTATTGAATACTTGTTGAGCAGGATCCGAAATTGGTGTCGAAGCTAAACTCGATATTGAAAATGACTCCTGATTGATCACATTCACTGGATCAGACTCGGTTGAATGAGTATCAGAAAATGATATGCTAACTCAAAAGGACTCAAAGGCATTGAGCCATCGAAAGAATCCAATTCTGATTCTGAAGGTACTATCCAAGGATCATCAAAGGAAATAGTACTTGATGTAATCATATTGATATTAGCAATAGGAGTTTGTACGTTGGGAGGAGGCAGGGAAAAAGTTCCTATTAAAGCTAAATCTTTAATCAAACCTACTCTGACATCTTTATAAGGGATAGTCGATTTCCCAATATGTTGGATGCTATCAGTAGAGGCTGGGTCAGATGAATAATATGAGAGATGATCTATCTTAACGATCTTTATTTTTTGAGGAAACATGATGAGACGAAAGATCGATGATACAACAACAGTCATGGCATAAGACCAACTGCGACCTAGGAGAAGGTTGTAATCCATAGGGGCATCAACCACCTCCACATCTAGATTAACCATTTTGCCTTCGACCTCTATTGGTAAATCTTGTAAAATGCCATATGGCTGAAAACCTCTTCCATCAAAAGCTTTGAGAATAGTTGGTGATTGGTTAATATTTGGAGAACCAAGTGATTTCTAACATTTTAACAACATAATACATGTAGAAGCCCCTTCATCAACAACAATACGAAAGATACGTTTGTTTTTGAATATTACTGGAATCTGAAAATCCATTTGATGGGGTAGGCGGGGTGTAAAATTATCTAAAACGAAGATCATGAGGTTCGAATCCTGGAGATCTATGGCTCCTAAGGCTGACAAAAGCAATTTTCTTTGGGCTGGGCATGATTGCAATACTTCCAAAGCGGACATTGCTGAAGGGGAGATTGCCAAATCTTCAACAATATTATAATTCTGAGCAGCTCTCGCATGTGGATTGAAAGCTGATTTACAAAGTACACCTTTTGCAGGCAGTTTAATCACTAAGTCAAGATTTTTTTCTCGATCTGTAATGGATCAGAAACTGAGGGAGGTGTAGTCGATGCAGAATTGGATGTTTCTTATTCTTTACCAGAATTTTTACTACCATAATCTTGCGATCGCATAGCTACCATCAAGATATGCTCAACTGGATTGGAGGAAGATCCAACCATGTTACTATCTTGAGTGGGAAAGGGATCCTTCAAGACAACAGGTATAGGCGAACCCTTAACGAATTTTGATACCTTGGCTCTATGCGGGCACTCTTTTGTAAAATGATCCTGGTCATAGATGAGACAAGGATATTGAGGTTTGCATTTTTCGTCATTTGGTTCAGTTGTATTCTTGATAATTAAGTGGTAAATTTCTAGCTCCTTGTAAAAATGACTGACTGGAAGGTGGTTGGAAACCTTGAGTTGGGTACTGACCTTGAGGTTGATAACCTTGAGGCATGTACTGAATCTGGGGTTGATAAGGACCCTGAGGAATATACTGAGTCTGGGGTTGACCTTGGGGTATGTATTGTCCTTGAGTTTTATAACCTTGAGGTATGTACTGTCCTTGAGGTTGTTCTCCAGGTAAATAATATTGTCCTACAGTTTGTCTTGGTAAAAAATTACCTTGAGGTTGCCCCCAAGGCGGTAACTGACTACCTTGAGGTTGCCCCCCAGGTGGTAACTGACTACCTTGAGGTTGCCCCCCAGACGGTAACTGACTACCTTAAGGTTGCCCCCCAGGCGGTAATTGACTACCTTGAGGTTGAGGATTTGGAATATTACTAGACATCATAAAAATTTTCTCTACGTTCAACGTTTCAGCTTTAGTTCCATTTGTACCAATTGATAAAACTTGTTCAGTTGGTCGAGGAGTTGCTCCTGAGAAAGTACCATAGAGTGACTGGTACCCCGAAGGAACAGAAGGACCACCGTATAAAAATGTTTCCGGTGATTGCGAAAACATAGATGACTCACCTGACATGATTGATGAAGGATAATAGCCTCTTGGTGTAGGATGAAAAGGAATTCGGGGTGGTGAAAAACTAAGACCCGGGTTTTTTAAAAAGTTGTCAATGATAAATACCTAGCGTCACTTCTAAAAGAACTATAGAATATAGATTCACGCTCCCTAAGATTCAAAGTCTGTGGGTTTTGGGAAGAGTTACTTCTTCGTCTGGACCGAAAAGTTCTTCAATGGAAATGAGGTCAGAAGGAAGATTTTCAGTAATGATATTTCTTACCCTAGGTGAACCAGGATCACTAGAAGTCGGAGTAACAAATCCTGAAGATGGTTCCAAAATAGCAGGTTCAGTGTCAGGTTCAGAAATTTCAGGTTCTTCAGCTAATTCACTGGAAGGAGAAATACTACCAGTAAGTTCAGAAACTGAAATCGGCTCTTGAATATGATATGTTGTTTGTAGTTGATAATCAGGATGAAAAACTATAGATGATGCTCATGCTTCTATTTATCTAATTCTATTGTCACTAGGCGATATTAGAGCTCGTAGCCCTTCAAGTTGGCTTGGTGTATACTCAGGGGGCTTCCCCTGAAGTCTACGCGATTGTCTCAATAAAAAAATTATTAATCACACGCAATCAAATGAAAATTTCAATGAAAACTCCTAGAGTCACTAAGGAAACAAACAAATGAATCACACACTTAAAAATCTAGGAGATCAAACCACACACAAACATTAACTTCCACACTAAAAACACTAGTTGGTGATGAAATCCAACATCGTAGTATTTAATGTAGAAAGGGCGGTTGGAATAGTTACCCCAACAACCTACGTAATGAAACATATCGATGCAAGTTTCTCCACTTAAACCATCTCGAGTGAAGATAACTCTTCGAAGATTCCAAATGAGTCTAGTCGACGTCTGCTCCAGGTACAGTGGGATCTTTCCTCCAACGTCACCTTAGGAAAAAATCGTAATATTATGGTCACTATGGTTACTAACACTAACTAATATACCTGGGGGAACAGTCTACGGTCCGACATACGCGCAAGGGCAGAGTAACAAAGCTCAATCCCCTTGAAGGCTCCTTGACATAATCCAAGGTATACCGACAAGTGACCCCAGGCTCCTCAACAATGGTCTATCCGAGGTTTACCGTTGTTAATACGCGCATATATTCTATCGTTCCCAATGAGATTGAATTGATTATCCCACTGGTTCAGATATGACCTCGTGCTTGACTCCTTTAAGAGGAGCTTCCCAGAGCATACAAGTGACTATTGGAGTTTTTCCTACTGCAAGATCAACTACTTGTTTGTTTTAACTGTCTTGGAGAGTTAATTACTCCCTACTCCAAGACACTAGCCTAAGCTATATTGGTGAAAAGAGCCCTAGAAATATAAAAGTTACTAGATTAATTTTAATTTAAGTGTTGATTTTAAAAGCCGTTTCTTAGGACAATAGGTGCGAAAGTGAAACTGATGATATGTAGTGACCCGACTCAAAACATACTAAAAATGCATCTATTATGAGAAACAATCCGTTTTCTTTCAATGAATTCTAGTTAAAGGAAGAGTTGAGAAATGCAATCTTTTAAAAACAAATATTTCCTTCAAACAAGAATAAACGAAAAGAAATATAATTTCAATGAGAACTCAAAATGACCTAATGCTCAATAAGAAATCCCTTTTATTCAAGATCGAAACTACAAACCAAGTTTTTCTTCAAAAGACACTACAATTTCTAGAAAAACACTCAAAGCTAAAAACATTAATATTGAGATCTAAAAATTATAAGACTAAATTTGAATTAAAACTTCAAATATTTTAAGGATGTCTTACTTAGCTTGTAATATAACTAGGAAATTCTTTGCTTGAATCAGAAAGAAATCGAAAAAAAATCCAATTTTCATTTTTTAAGTGAAATTCCAAACTTATTAACAAAAGTTTTTAAAGATTTGCAAATGAGAAAAATTGGATCTAAATCTCATAAAACAATTTCTGCTATGATGTCAGACTCAGCAAGAAAGCAAGGGAATACCAGTGATCTAAAGGCATACCAGGGTTTGTAATCTTTGAGCGAGATATAAGACAAAGAAAAAACCATTATAACATGCAGATATTTCAGAAAATCATTCAAAACTAAAAATGCTGAAATAAACTCTTAACCAAGGCTTTCTGACAGATGACACAAGTTTGGGTATTCACTGAGAATCTAACAAATTAAACCAGAAAATGGCTTTTAAGATTTTTCAAAAATATTCACAGGGTCCCCTGGATTCAGCGCAAACCAATGTGGTCCCGCACTGTGGGTATAGGAAAAGTGCGGATCTGGCCACACTGTTTCTAAAAGAAAAGAGCGGACACAAGAAAACTAGAGAAAAAACAAAAAATTCTCAAACACATCTCAGGGATTCTGCAGGAATAAACTACCCAAGCCAGTATCAATCAAATAAAATCAGGAAACATAAATTCATAAATCAAAATTAAAAGAAATCAAAGCTCAAAATCCTTCCCCAATGGATTCGCCATTTTGTTGGACAGATAAGTCGTTCTTGCGGACAAGACAAACCTCCCAAGTGTCTTACAGACAGCTAGCAACAAACGGACAAACAAAACTATCTTTCTCTAGATACATTAAGATTCATAATTAAATGCTATAAAGGTTTGATGATCTTACCTTTGATCCAACGCTTTTTTGTACTAGTAGTCCTTTAGTCACCCAAAAGAGTTGCCTTCAGAGATCTGCAATAAAAAAAAAACAAACATCAAATAGCACCTACATAGCATATATTCATAAATCATATCTATTATGGTGATCAAGGAATCCATAAAATAAACCAATCAATTGACAACTTATTGAGGAAAACGGATTTATTTGTATTAACTTAAATAAGGAAGGGCCTTACAACCATGTTCGCCTTGATGTCATATAGGCCTTCCTGGGGTCCGGAACAAGCATTTCCTTTACTCTGACCGGCCTTGCACTCTTCCAACCTAGATACATACAGGTATGTAATCTTTCCCACATGAAATATCAGCTACAAGGGTCTAAGTTTCAACAACACTTTGCCTCTAATAATACTAAAACTTCAACTCATCAATTGTAACCCTTTGAGGCTGCCCTGTGCATCAAGGGGTTAGCTCCTTAATGGATGGGATACATGAACCTGAAAAGAGCGATCTTTCCACCACAAGAATGTTTCTATAAGCTTCCAAAAATGACTCAAACTGAGCTTCTAGATTTTACTTGCGCTTTTTTTATCTTTTACAGGGGTCCGCACCCTTAATGAATAAACAATGCATTTGGCTCCGTAGGATTTATAACCAAAAGGTGCGACACTGCAGGAAAAACTAAGAGAAAGTGCGGTACCATATTTTTTAAGACTTTTATGAGTTTTTCTCTTAATTTCAAGGCTTGAATTTAGGAACTTTGATATTGTAGACTTCCAAGGGAATACTAAAATTTCATGGTGACAAATTTCAATGTAACAAGGAGATGGAGCACCAGGCTGCGGATACGGATAATAAGGAGGTTGGGAAAAATTGTGGTAAATAGGTTGGGAAAAAGGAGGAGGCATGCCGTATCCTGGATACATGCTACCAGGAGGGGGGAAAGTGCTGGAGGAGCTGGCCCCTCCCTGAGGGAAACCATAACCCATGGGAGGATGAGTGTCCGTATGAGAAAGGGCTCCAATGATATCGTCAGCGGAATGGGATGCCCCCGGTGCGTTGGAACCACTGGGTCTAGGGAGATCATGTAAGATAGTATAAACATAACCAAACTATGCATAGATCAGGTCATATTTCAATGCAATCTGGAGGGCAGCTTCTTTGGTCTAAGGGAAATGAGATGCGACATATTTTCCAATAACAAGAAAAAGTGATTGGAGAAATTAGTCCATGTAGAAAGGGTCTTCAAAGGTAGGGGCTCAACATAGGCTCTTTCTTCTTCACCATTATTGGACATGATCAGATAGGCAGGGCGTAGATGATTGACGGAAAGAGTTCGGTACCAGTGTCATAATGAAGGGGAATATGGAAGTAAGATAGAAAATCCTGTGCAAGGGTCACAAAAGTAGTATGAGAGGTAGAGGCCTGGTCGACATACCACTTGGAACGTACGCTGGAACAATCGAAGACGAACGAAGTCATCGGTTGTGGAGTTAGACGAACACCACATGTGGAAAAAACGAACATGGTTGGTAGGATCCTCTCCAGCAAGACCTTAAAATTTGTGGATGTCTTAAGGGAACTTGGTTGGCATAGCAGGCCAACCAACATCGAATAATACAATCAACTCAAGTAAAATTGAAGACCTGAGTTCATGGTATAAGTAAAGAATTACTTTTTTGGTCATCTAACCTATTACCATTAAGAACCTGTATACCATGTACGACCAATTTTAATTTTTAAGTAAAATTCTTTCACTCAGAAATAACATTTAATCATATTTCCTGTCATATTTAACTCCAAAATGGCGACGTGGGGGAACAAATCATTATTTATTTAATTATTTCCTAGGAATAAGTTATTTAAATCATTATTTAAATAATATTCCTAGTTAAATTTGACTAAATCATTTTTAAATAATTAAATAAATCATTATTTATTTAATTATATTCCCACCGTCCCCCTAAAATAATAAATAAATCATTTATTATTTATTTTTTATAAATAAAGGAATTGACCCAAGTCAAAAGACCTTTTCCCTCCAACAAATATAGTAAAATATTCCTAAAGGGTGGTTCTAGAATTTGATTAATAATATTTTTCATGCACCAAGTTCTAAATAACCCTAATATTTTGTTATAAATAGGAGGGTTTTCCCCATTCATTAGTCACCTCCATTGCATTAGATCACTCTGGATCTACTCTTGGTCACCATTTTCCATTTTTGTCTTGTGAGCTCCCATTGAGTTCTATGTTTGTCTGGGTTTTCTACACTAATAAGAGAGAGGAATTTTAGATATGAAACGCTGAGGACCTTCAAGAACCCATCCCATTGAGGAGAACCGGAAAACACCTTTCTTGTTTTCCTCTCAGGTGCCCCCTTTTAATATAATACAAAAATTCTTTCAAATACATTGTTCTTGTCTTGTCTATTGGATGCATGGAGCCATATTTTACTTTATCTGCTTAATGTCTTTTAGGCTTAGATCTAGATTTGTGCAGCATTATTTGGATCATCTAATTGCAGATTTAAAGATGTTTGGCAGCCATAATCGATGTTAGGGCTATTTTTTATGTGTAGCTAAAGTGATATTTTACGACGAAAGATTCATACTAACAATTGGTGACTCCACACGGGTTTTCTTTTACGACCGCTGTCGTTTTATATATTCCTGCATATCCAGCTGTTTCAGACCCTAGGGTTTCTCTTCCATTTTCTTTTTTTCCTATTTTTATGGTGCTTTTCACCTATAAAATCCTCAAACATCAAAATTTTTAACTTTCGTGTGTTTCTGGCCTTATTGCGCAGGTGACAGACATCAACTGTAGCTAAGATGACAAATTTTTCTAAAATCTGCCGCCGAGAGACTTGGATCTGCAGGTCGCACTTATCGGCCCAAAAATTGCGACCTGGCCTTGAGGTCGCACTTTTCTGCCCAAAATCTGCGACCTAGACTGAAAACAGGTCAGAACCTGCGACCTGCACTTTTTTCTGCAATTTTCCAACACTTTTTGAGACATCTCACACACGCCCGGGAGTCACCAAGATCTGCTGCTGCATCAATGGACCATCAAGTGTATAGATCACGATCATGCTGAAAAGAGCTCGAACCAAGGTACAATGCCCCCTAGACCTGGCTTCTGGAGTAAATAAGCTGATGTTGACAGAAGTAGGTCTGCCGTAGGTGAGGCAATAAGGGAACCCCAACTAAGGCACGAGGGAAAGTAGTAGAGCAACGAACAGATAGACACTAATGATGATGATGGAATGAGGGATACAGAGGAGCGGTTGGATGACTTCCCTTGTTAGAGCATAAGGGGCATGAATGGCTTGGCAGCAGCTGACACAATATCAAGGAGAATAGGTGACAATGGTACTGAAGGCCATAATGTGGAAGACGAGAGATGGACTAAATGATGAAGGATGGAGGGTTATATCGGGGTACAAAGGGACTCGAGATAGACTCCATTATAGATGAGGACTCAACTTGGATGCTCTAAACAAGGGCGACTCGATGGTGCTGCCTCACAGTAAAGGTCCAATGGGGGACCATAAAATCATGAGTACAATAGGGTATCTCATGACGAAAATCAACACGAACGAAGACAAGTAAGGAGGCAAAGTGGTGCCCCAAGTACAAGTGTTGTAAGTGAAGAAATTCAATTTTGAGAAGAGGTGAATAGACCCTTCATGGAAAAAATGTGTCCTGGTGAAGTATCAAAACATGAAAAACTAATAGATACCCATTTGAGCGATCGGTGAGAGCTTTCCAACGGTGTAGACGGTGTGTCAAACGGGGCTACGGTTTGGTCGCAGCAGGCGAAAGAAAAACAGGGGTTTTCTTCTAATAAGGCATTTTCCCTCTAAAATCATTCATTTTCTTGTGTAGCTGTGGTGAATGTGGAGAGGAGAGAAGGCCCTAAATATTGCGGCGATCGTAGCGGACAAACCGACCGTTGGAATCGTGATCCGTCAGTTGCAGGTAAGAGGCCTAATCCTACTCTTTGTTTTTGATGGATTCAAATTTCAGATTAGGGTTTTAAATCTCAGTAACTGCCCCTACTTCATCATTACAGTCGGGTTGCACTTTTTGGGGGAAAAAATGTGACTTGGGACGCAGGTTTTGGCCTGAAAAGTGTGACCTGGCCCAAGATTTTCCCAAAAAGTGTGACCTGTTAGATGTGGGTGGTTTCAGTGCTATTATGGGCTGAGATTCAGTTTTGGTGTAAGTTAATGTAGTTTTGCTGATATGTAGACTGAAAAAAATGATGGTTTTGTGCAGATATGGCAGATATACGGATCAAGTGGAGAGAGAGAGACCTAGGTACCTTACGGACGGAAATCCAAGTGGATCAGGGTGTCTATCGTGCACTGGCTAGGTTTGGGGTTCTGAAATTTTTGGAGAACCCTTTGATGAGGGTTGGGGAGCCCTTGTTGGCTCAGATTATTAGTTATTGGGATCCAAATCATGAGGCATTTATAGTGCAGGGGCATAGGATTGAGCTGACGGTCCAGGATCTGTATTTCTTGACTGGTCTCCCACCATTAGGGATGATGGGAAATACGCAGTCAGTGTTACCACAGGGGCGTAACATTATGGAGTTTGTTGAGCGACATTGTTGACTAGGTGTCCGAGTCAAAGGGACTCGGATATCCATTGGTGAACTAGAGAGGTTGGATACCCGGGCAGTGGCCGCAATAGTGTTGTGGATCTTGGGCAGCCAGGCGTTCCATCACATCACTGGAGGGAAGATGATGATTGTGGAGAGTGTGCTGAGTGGGACCTACTATGAGTGGGCCTAGATGATGTTGGTATCGGTGAAACGACAGCTGTCGCTATGCAAGCGGCAAGTGAATAATGATTCTGCCTATGGGATGGTATTGTGCTCTTTCTTCTTTGAGAAGATCCCGACCTTATGGCCTCGTATACAGTTACCTGATGGAGGTTTGAGAGAGCCCCAGGTGCGTCGGTGGGGATGAATACTGTGTAGAGGAGGGGGAGGGGCGGTCGGACTGGTGTTCTGACTAGAGTTCTTCGCCCATTGGGATCAGATGCCATTAAACATAGAAAACTATCCCTATAGTGGGATGAGTTATTGGGGAGATCCAGACTTGCCACTTCCGCTTGGTCGAGTGTGGGGGCCCGATGGTAAGTGACAAGCAAATAATCTATTATGTGCATTTTATATTTTATGACTAGTATTCATGGTAATAAGCCTTATATTTTTTTGGAATGCAGATATAGCTCCGATAAAACATGCCAGATATATGGGATGACCTGCAGCAGTAGGAGCTACAGGTGCAAGTGGATCAAGGATGGCACAGAACGAGGATATGGCCGCTCTGTTGGAGGACATCCGTCGTAGATGTGAGGGGCTGCTGACCGGTGCGTTGGAGCGTGGTTGGCAGGATTTAGACGACTAATACATAGAGTTATGTATTGGGCTACCCTCGGAATGGCGAGGTATGATGTGATGCATGGTGATGGCCGATCAGACTGTGCATGATCTACGAGCTGTGAGAGTAGAGCCGTTGGCTCGGGATCCTCCAGAGAGTGATTAGATGTAGGGCAGGTGGTGCCCCCCAGCATTTATGTAGGGGCAAGTGGTGGCCCCCAGTTTTTTAGTTATGTTTTTTGTAACATGCTATGGGCATGTCATATGTTTCAGAGTAGATGGACTCTAAAAACACATGTTATATGATATATATGATTTATATACTTTTTTTTGATGATGTTAAATGTTATGGTCTTGTGTGTGATAAATGCCAGTCTAGAACATGATTTGCGATTTGATCTACGTAGTGATTTTGACTTCTAGGGATATGGTTGAAAGTAATGAATCTAAATTCACGTATCAAAAGTTTCACTCGTAAATATTGTCTAAACAGGATAGGGTTATGCACACGATAGACACCATTGAGTTGTAAGACAAGAAGCAGGGAATATAAATGAACATGCAGATGGAGGATGTGATGAGAGATGACATTGGCTAAGATACCAAGTACTGCATCATATTCGGCATGATTATTGGTGGCATTACCAATGTAGACCCCATTTGCAAGAACCAGGGTATGCAAGGGGGTAAAGATGGCCCAGGCTACCGAAGCGAGATTCCGGGAATAGCGACTTGCCCCATCGGCATAGCCAAGATATTGTGTGGATGAGAGGCCGGTGGAATAGTGTCACAAGACAAGAAATGGGAGGGATGAGAAGAAGGATGGTAGCGTGAGTAGAGGGTAGACATCCACTGATGGCTATGGGAGGTAGCAGTCCGGGTAGGAAGTCTAGGAATCATAGATCGACGAGAGGGAGATGAATGAGAACTATGGGATGAAGAGCGGGAACTCAGGCTGCGAAGAACATCATAGATATGGATGGTATGATCGTGATTATGGGAGGAAATGGAAAGGTAAAGGAAACCACATGACGCTGCAAATATATCGAAATCATCAGTATGGGAAGAGAGGCGGAGATACGGGTCATCACGGGGAATGATAGAAGAACAGGTAAAAAGATGGTCAAATCATGAAGAGCCAGAGAATGTGGCTGAATGAGAATCAAGAAAAATAGATGGAGTGGATTCAGAGGGAATTTACTCTGAGGGTCGCGCGGATGATGATAGGTATAGGAGGGGGGCAGCAGGTTCTGACATCTCAACATCAGGGGGAGGAATGTCAATGGTAGCAGGGGGATCCTTGAGAAGACCTGATGCATATTGAGCAAGAATGGGAGAGGCAGATTTATTTTGTTCAACTTCGTACTCGCGAATGACCTCTAAAGAGGCTCGGTAATGCGTGAGGTGAGGAAAATGGTGAGAATAATGGCCATGGACACCACACAGAGCACAAGGTTTTTAGTGCGAAGAGTCTTGGGGTTCCTGGCTGCGGAGGAGGAAGAAACAGAGGTTCCAGGGACCATAGATTCAGGGAATGCAACTTTAACCATGGGTTGGATACGGGGTAACTCAGGACAAGTATGGGTGGGATGACCGATACCATCACACAAGGCACAAGGCTTGGCGGGTGGGGGAGGGGTAGGGTCAGGTGCGGTGGCCTTGTCTTTGGATGCCCCCTTACGAGTTTTTCTTTTCTTTCCTGTAGTGGTCGCAGCATGAGGAGGTTCCTGTAGAGGGGCTAGGGGCACTGTAGCGGTGGAAGGAGCGAAGGGAATCAGTTGTACTGGTGTCACAACATTGTATGGTTTGGGGTGGCCCGGTGGGGTCTCGGCTGGAGGAGTAAGATACCATACTGGTATTCCCAAGGTTAAATTAGGGAGGGAAAGGGTGGCCATGACGGGAACCAAATAGACACTTGGGGGGGGGGGTGACCAAGGAAAGGTATCTGACCGGCAGGGTAATGACCAGGAGGGACGGCTCCTATATGGTGGAGACTTAAGGGAACTGACTCAAGAGGGTGGGGAGGTTCTTGAGTGTGAGGTGGATGGGAAGGTCCAGGCACAAAAGGTTCGGTTGACTGAAGCGAAGGGCTAGGAGCAGGTTGCGGTGGGTGAGATTGAGGTTACTGACTAGCCGAAGCAGGTTGTGGAAGGCCAGCTTGAGACGATTGCATCATGAAAACATTCGCCAAGCTGGGATCAGAGATAGGAGGAGGGGGAGGACCTGGGAAAGTTCCAAGAAATGAGGAGTCTTTGTAGATGCCAGGGGAAACACTGGTCAAAGAATCAACAGTTTGCTTATTGGTGACAGTAGAGATGGTGGACTCAGGGGAGGTCTGAGATTTTGGTTCATGGTACGTCAACTGGTCAATGGTGACAATCTTGCCATTATGAGGAAAGAACATCTTGTGGTGGACTGCGGATGGGACGACAGACATGGCATAGGTGTAACTACGTCCCAAAAGAATGTTATAGTCAAGAGGAGCGTCGATAACTTCAACGTTGACACAAACAGTCTTGCCTGCAAGGGTGATAGGACAATTACGGAATAGGCCAATGGGTTGGGAGGCATGGCCATCCCACGCATGAAGGGTGATTGTGGAAGGGGCCAGCTCAGGGGATCCGAGTTGTTTCCAAACTAAAGCAGACATCACACAGGTAGATGCCCCCTCATTAATAATACACTGAGCGACATTGGAATTTCGGATTTTGACTGGGATTTGGAAAGCAATCGAAGGAGGAAGAGGGGAATGGTCTGACTAACGGGTGTCGAAAACAATAAATTGGTCATCAGTAGGATCTACAGCACCCACGGCAGAGAGTAGAGACTTCTTTTGAGAATGACACGAATGGAGGAGTTCCAGTGTTGAAATGGTAGCAGGATATTGTACCAGATCATCTACGATGCTGTATGAATGGGCAGCCCGACCAGAGGCAGCATTTCGGCGTAATGGGCCCTTAGGAGTCTTGGGATGAACCTCAGCTTTGGGCGGAGGGAGTTGCAAGGGACCATTGGGTATCGATAGAGGCTCTGTAGGACCTGAAGATGGGGACTCAGAGACAGACGGAACAGGAGGTGTGGAATACTGACGAGACTGAGTTTGAAGATTGAGGTCAACGGTGAGAGGGTGGTCAGAGGCCATCATGAGAATCTGGTAGTCGGAGGAACTAGAAGGGGAAGGTTGAGTGGTTACCGGGGCATGAGCTGGTTGAGTGGCCACGAATCCTTATTGAGGGAAAGGATCGGTAAACACAGCAGGTTGAGAAGTAGATGGATTGGGAGGGACAATAGGGGAGGAGTGTTGTCCTCGTACGGTGGCCTGGGACTCCCACATCTGCCGCATTTGTGGTAATAAGGGACAATCGTGAGTGTAATGACCATAAACATCGCAACACGAATAAGGCTTATTGGTGTGAAGCGGCCTATCCGTCTTGGGCTAGGAGCCCTGTGGCTAGTTGGCAATGGTCGAGTCAATACTGGAAGGATTGGATCCATGATTACCAGAAACAGATTGATTGCCTTTCCTCTTTCTTTGAGAAGGAAGAAGATTAGTTGCCCCCTGCTGCGCAAATACTTGCCCTGGAGGGGGTAGTAAGTGTGGTTACGGGGGTGGAGAAGGCAAGGGAGTGGGAGGTCCAAATTCTGGAGGAGCTGGGACACCAGGTTGTGGGTACGGATAAGGGGTAGGATGGGCAACATTGAGGTAAGCAGGAGTGTGGGAAAAAAGAGGAGGCATGCCGTATCCTGGATACATGCTACCTGGAGGGGGGAATGTGCCGGAGGGGCTGGCCCCTCCTTGAGGGAAACCATAGCCCAGAGGAGGTTGAGTAGGGGTATGTGACAGGGCTCCAATGATACCATCGGTAGAGTGAGATGCCCCTGAGGCATTAGGGCCATCGGGCTTGGGGAGGTCAGGAAGGACGGTATAAAAATAACCAGATTGGGCATAGATAAGGTCATATTTCAAGGCTATTTGGAGGGTGGCTTCTTCAGTTTGGGGAAAATGGGATGCGACATATTTGCCAATGGGAGGTAAGAGAGAGCGAAGGAACCAGTCCATGTAAACCCGATCTTCAAAGGGGGGAGCACGGCACAAGATTCGTCTTTGTCGCCATTCCTAGACATGAGCGGAAAGGTGGGTCGAAGAGGATTGATGAAAAGAAGTTAAGAGTTCAGTACCAGTGTCGTATCAGAGAGGGAGATGGAAATAGGATAAAAAGGCTTGGGCAATGGTCGCAAAGGTGGTATGGGAAGAGGTGGCTTGATCAACATACCATTTAGAAGCTTTGCCGGTAAGTGTGCGTTGGAATAATCGAAGATGGATGGAGTCATCGGTGATGGAATTGGAGGAACACCACATGTGGAAAGATAGGATATGGTTGGAGGGATCTTCACTAGCAAGGCCTTCGAACTTGGGAATGTCGGAGGGGAGTTTGGTTGGCATAGCAGGCCAACTAACATCGTGGCGGATAGGATCATTAATCAGCTGATTGAAGTCGGGGAGACTGAGGCCGGCCATATAAGGGAGAAAAGGGGAAATCGAGGTAGGTCCCATAGTGGTTCCACTAGAAACAAACCCAGCAGTAGAACTGGGGTTGCTACTGGTAGTAGGCCCCGAAGTATACATGGTGAAAGAAACAGGGGGAGAACCAGGAGTAGGGGGAGAACCCGAACAATCAGAAGAAGAGTCGGACTGCGGACTCGGGGGAGTACTTACTTGATGACGACGGGAAGGAGGAAGTCGACCAACCAGAAACTGAGGGTGAAGGCCAAGAAGTCTCCGGGACAAACGCCTAGGGGGCGCAATGATGACGGGAATAAGAAAAACTGACAAGGGCAGGGAGAGGCAAAATCAAGAGAGGTCAATGTCGAAACAAGGGTAGAGAGGTGCAGTGTTAATTGATTTTAAAGTCTTTGCCAGGCGGTGTTAACCAGGCTCTTCTTCACTTAGGGTCAGTGTGTGGCGTGTGTTAATTTTAATTGTTTAAACCCAGATGTTTTGAGAGTAAAAGAAAAAGTGTGCTGCGTAACTGAAAATAAATCTGTAGTAAATAAGACTGAAAGAACAGAAAATTAACAGCTAACAATGCATCAATCTAACCCAAGGAGGCGGGTCTCTCAAAACTAGTCTATAAGAGGGAAAAAACTAAGCAAAGCATGCGAAAAAAGAGGCCAATAGATCGAAGGTCAGGAGGGATGGGGATCTAAAGGAGAAATCTGCTGAAAAGAGGTGCAGAGAACAGCAAAGAAACAGAGGCAAGGTTGCTGCTAAAACGTAGAAGATCAGCTAAAAATAGAAGGGAAAAGGAGGTGGCCCTAGAAATGAACCCAAACAAAACTATATGAGGTGATTTGAAAGGGAGAAGAGCTGATCTAAAGGGATCTGAAAATGAGGTATCAAATTGGAAAGCAATAAGGCTGAAACCCTGGAAAATCAGACTTCTGAAACAACAAAGACTCTCCCACAAAAAGTGGAGGGTACTAGAGCCCTAAGGGGAAATATTCCCACTTAGTTGAGTGAAAAAAATCAGAAACAGGTCTAAATAGGCGAAGACAGAGGCTGGAAAACCCTGACAGAAGCTTCAAAGAAACCCATAAAAAGTGCTGGAAAATTGCAGAAAAAAGTGCAGGTCGCAGGTTCTGACCTGTTTTCAGTCCAGGTCGCAGATTTGGGGCAGAAAAGTGTGACCTCAAGGCCAGGTTGCACTTTTTGGGCCGATAAGTGCGACCTGCAGATCTGGTTCTCTCAGCGGCAGATTCCAGAGAAATTTGTCGTCTTAGCTGCGGCTGATGTCAGTCACCTGTGCAATAAGGCCAGAAACACACGAAAGTTAAAAATTTGAATGTTTGAGGGTTTTAAAGGTGAAAAGAACCATAAAAATAGGAAAAACAGAAAACTGAAGAGAAACCCTAGGTTCTAAAACAACTGGATATGCAAGAATATAGAAAATGACAGTGGTCGCAAAATAAAACCCGTGTGGAGTCGCCAATTGTTAGTATGAATCTTTCGTCGTAAAAGATCACTTTAGCTATGCATAAAAAATAGCCCTAACATCAATTATGGCTGCAAAACATCTTTAAATCTATAATTAGATGATCCAAATAATGTTGCACAAATCTAGATCTAAGCATAAAAGATATTAAGTATATAAAGTAAAATATGGCTCCATGCATCTAATAGACGAGACAAGAACAATGTATTTGAAAGAATTTTTGTATTATATTAAAAGGGGGCACCTGAGAGGAAAACAAGAAAGGTGTTTTCTGGTTCTCCTCAATGGGATGGGTTCTTGAAAGTCCTCAGCGTTTCAGATCTAAAATTCCTCTCTCTTATTGTGGTAGAAAACCTAGATAAACATAGAACTCAATGGGAGCTCACAAGGCAAAAATGGAAAATGATGACCAAGAGTAGATCTAGAGTGATCTAATGCAATGGAGGTGACTAATGAATGGGGAAAAACCTCCTATTTATAACAAAATATTAGGGTTATCTAGAACTTGGTGCATGAATAAAATATTATTAATCAAATTCTAGAACCACCCTTTAGGAATATTTTATTATATTTGTTGGAGGGAAAAGGTCTTTTGACTTGGGTCAATTCCTTTATTTATAAACAATAAATAAATAAATTATTTATTTATTATTTTAGGAGATGGTGGGAATATAATTAAATAAATAATGATTTATTTAATTATTTAAAAATGATTTAGTCAAATTTAACTAGGAATATTATTTAAATAATGATTTAAATAACTTATTCCTAGGAAATAATCAAATAAATAATGATTTATTTAATTAATTTCCTTATTTTGGGTTAAATATGACCAGGACATATGAACAAATGTTATTTCACATGGTGAAAGCAATTTTACTTAGGGTAAAATTGGTCTTACATGGTGTACTTGGGTTCATCTAATGATAATAGGTTAGATGACAAAAAAATGGTGCTGTAGTAGCTAACAATCATATACATAGTTCATGTCTTCTTTGAGTTCTGTGACATTTTTCATTTCTTGAGCATATGCACTTTTTCTGAATTTTCTGCCTGTTGGAGGGTCTTCATTAGGTAAAATAAGGTAAACACATGCCTTCATTCATCCCTGTCATGATATTTGTTTGGAATTTTTATCTCAAAACATTCTATAATGAGTTTGTAGCGAAAACTCAGCTTCAAGCCTGGAGCTTGCTATGAACTTGCCTAACTTTTCTTGATTTTTCAATTTGTACTCTTTATCTCCAAAAAACATGCTTACAAATCTGTAATTGATTTGATAGATTATCTTAAGACAAAATTGGTCAAAAAGTGTGTCTTACCATCTTTCAAGGGGTAGCAGGGTCATCCATTACAATCATCTTAAAACCCTTTTTTCTTCAATTCTACTTGCACCATCTCCATTGAACCAAACTGACATGATGAGGTGTCAACAACCATGATCAGGTGGAAAACTATCATGCTAGATTTGAGGTCCTTATATTTTGAATTTGAAGATGAGTTTTGTATTGGATAGGTGCCAAAAATGGCATGCTGGCATCCATGTCATCCTTTTGCTAAGTGATCTTCATCAATAGGTATCCCAATGACACTCCTCAACTCTTTTGATGACTCATCTACTCTCTAAAATACCAAAAACTTTAGCTTGATGTAAAAACAAAGTTTTTAGGCAAGTTCATAGCGAATTTTGACTATTTTACACTAATTTCGTTACGAACTTGTGTAGAAGTGCCAAATTTACATGAAATGACCAATTTCACTTATGCACGAGATATTTTTGGGATTTTTATTTGACATTGACACCTATCACCTTAATGATGACCTTTACGACCCCCACATATGTACATTTTTGAAAATTAATGAACTTCTTGACCTTATTTCACCGTAATGACCTAACCTAACTTACTTAATAACAACCTAGACAAACCTAATTGTTATCAAGGATAACAGTGGCTCCAATGGGGATGATGCACCCCTGTGGTGTAGCAAAGAACCAACAGCTCCAGTGCCTTATTGAAATCTGAAAATTATGAACTTGATGAAATCTTCTTCAAGATTGTATGGCCTTCTCCTCGGGCTCAAACTTGTTGACAATTGCAATCCAATCTGAAAACTAAATTTGTACATGTTGAAAATATGCTCGAAATACTTGAGCTTATTCACACACACACGCCTATCTACCATATACTGCTGAGAAACTACTGAATTAGATGACACAAAAATGGCAGTGAAGCCAATCAAGTAGTTGCTGAAATAATAGGACTGCTTGACTATGCACCAACAAAATCGAAACTGGAAAATTTAATGGAAACTCACAATGGATCTATTTCTCACAGTGAAGACATGGCTGAAAACTCAAGCTGAAAAAATTCTCCATAGAGTCTGTTATAGGATCAATAAAGATATGATATTTTTGATGAATATTTGCAAAATCTTGAGCAAAGTAATCCTCATAGCTGAATACTTCACACTTATTTTCCATGTCCTCATATACATTTAGTTGTGTGCCATCAAATCTATTTTATAAAACAAAACATTTCTCCATCTTGATATCAAAAGATAATATCTCATCTACATGTTTTGGCTGGAAAAAAATTTCAAGAGACTGCATATGATCTTGAAAATGATGAGATTAACTCTAGCTTCAACATCTTCAATATATTTTTCAATCTCACGAGCCAATTCATCTAAAAATATGATATTATTTTCAATATTTCCTTTATACGACTTTAAATAAAAAGACACTGATGAAGATGATTTCTCACCAACTTCTACATCAGAGCACCATCCTATGAACTCCTGAATGGAAAGAGAGCCTACCACAAACTCTACCTTCTACATCCATGTTTCCAAGAAAATAAGCCATAAAACTGAAAATGATTTAATAGATCTAATAGGTAACCTTTCCACCCAGCTTTTACACTTTCCTTGGAATGAACCATGTAAAAGCCTAGTGCTGAATACTGTCTTTCATGAGCACGAGCATGGGGGCTGTTAAAATCAATTTCTTTATTATCTGTGTCCTAAGAACAAGCTTAAATGTTATCCATCAAATTTAGGGCCAGCTGATTCAAAAGATGTGCACTCAGGATTGAAAAGATCCATATGGGTAAGTTAGTTTTAAGATAAGAGATAACTGTTAGAAGTATTTTCATAACCCAACGTTTCGGACTACATAAGTGAGTCCATCCTCAGGGGTAAACATCTAATAATCTTTGAAAGATTTGTGATGATTAGGGCAAACGAATCCAAGTATCTAAATCATGAAACATAGAAAAGTTATTATTTTTGATTATCTTAGGAAGGTGGTTCAGAAAAAAAAAATAATAAATTTTATTTATTTAATGTTTTTATTTTTTATTTTATTTTTTATTAATATTTATCAGGAAAGTTCTTTGTATTGAGATATTATTATCTGAAATTTCTTTTCTAATTCATAATTTTAATATAAAGTTCATAGTTTATATATATCTATATATATATATATATATATATATATATATATATATATATATATATATATATATATATATATATATATCTATATATATATATATATATATATATATATATATATATATATATATATATATATATATTGAACGGTGATCATAATAAAAGGTTTTACCTAATGTAGTATTTTATATTGAGATATTTATTTAGTCTTTCTCTATTTGTTTATTGTTGTTATGGTTAATAGTTTCTCATTGCAAGCCAATGTTTGAAGTGTATTATGTGAATCTATTACAAGGTATCAGCTTTGAGAAATTAGAGGTTTGTCTAATAATTCTTTTCAATTATATTTATTTTGTTAAATGTTTTATAATGTAGTTAAAATTTTATAAAAATAAATTGTGTGGGAGTTAAAAAAAATTATTTTATTTAAATGTTTTATAATGTAGTTAGAATTTTATAAAAATAAATTGTGTGGGAGTTTAAAAAATTATATATAATTTTATCTGTCACAAATTATGCCTTTAAAGATTTATGATTTTTTTAAATTTTTCATGAGAGGTATGATATATCAAGGGTTTCCAAGTATTGCTAATGATAAAGCCATCGTCACGATTCAAGTTATTTTTCCTTTTTTCAATTTCTATGGCCTCTTTGATTTTTATTTTTAGGTAATGTTCTTCTTTGGAGATTAGTTTAGCTCCTCCATACGTATATAATGTGAGGATAAGAAAGCATGTTCTGCCAAGGCCGATTTTTTAGTTCTGTTCCTAGATATGTCGGCAGCATGCTCTTTAAGTCTAACATTAAGGGATCTACCAGTTTCACCAATATATTCTTTTCCACAAGAACAAGGTATGGTGTAAACACCTTTTTGTAGTCTAGGGTCTATAGGGTCTTTAGTGGAGTCTACAATGTTTCTGATGGTATTAGGGGGAGTGAAGGCAATTTTAATGTTATGTTTGTTTAGGATTCTAGAAATTTTATCAGTTATCCATTTTATGTAAGGCAAAGAGATTTTAGGGAT